>JAPDVR010000007.1:6549128-6616628 GCA_026230005.1 Gila orcuttii | reverse complement strand
GAGTTCGGGTTTGACTGGGTCCGAGTCTTTCGTTCTTCTTGTCAATCCATAGAGACTATGCTGTCAGTACCGGAAAGAGAAATGATTAGTTCATCTCTCGAGTCTCGAGTTCGGGTTCGACCGTGTTCGAGTCTTTCCTTCTTCCTGTCAGTCCATAGAGGCTATGCTGTCCGTACCGGACACAGAAATGATTAGTTCATTTTCTTTGAGTCTCGAGTTCGGGTTTTAAATCCTTCGTTATTTTGTCACGTGACCGCTGGTATCTTGCATCAAATACAACATTATATTCGTATTATTGACTGCGTCTGAATGTATATTGCTTTATATTTAGGAATTAAAATACAAAATATGTGCAAAACATTATCTGTAAAATAAAAGTTCCATCTTATTAGCCTATTGTCCTTGTCCTTCTCTTTTCTAAATGTTTCTTGTGCATCTGTGGTGTGTTTTATTATATATTAGGCTATACATTAATTAAGTACTATTATATTTAATACCTTAACTATGTGCTTGTTTGTAAAAAAAGTTGTGAATTAGTAGGCTATTCAATGCGGTGACAAGTCACGTGACAAAAGAACGAAGGACTCAAACCCGAAGACTCGAAAAAATGAACTAATCATTTCTCTTTCCGGTACTGACAGCATAGCCTCTATTGGACTGACAGGAAGAACGAAAGACTCGGACCTGGCCGAACCCGAACTCGAGACTCGAAAGATGAACTAATTAATTCTCTTTCCGGTACGGACAGCATAGTCTCCATGGGACTGACAGGAAGAACGAAAGACTCGGACCTGGCCGAACCCGAACTCGAGACTCGAAAGATGAACTAATCAATTCTCTTTCCGGTACGGACAGCATAGTCTCTATGGACTGACAGGAAGAACGAAAGACTCGGAGCCGTCCCGAACCCGAAGACTCGAGAGAGATGAACTAATCATTTCTGTTTCCAGTACAGATTCAGAACCCATATGTTGCGCAATGCGCATGCGCGGTCTTCACAAAATGAACGAATCACTCTCTGAGACAACTCAGTAGTCCCGAGTCATATTAAAGATTTGTTCAAAATGAACGAATCGTTCATGAACGACACATCACTAGTGTGTAGAACTGTGAATAACCTGCAGATACAGTGTGTGTGTGTGTGTGTGTGTGTGTGTGTGTGTGTGTGTGTGTGTGTGTGTGTAGAACTGTGAATAACCTGCAGATACAGTGTGTGTGTGTGTGTGTAGAACTGTGAATAACCTGCAGATACTGTGTGTGTGTGTGTGTGTGTGTGTGTGTGTGTGTGTGTGTGTGTGTGTTTGTTTGTTTGTGTGTGTGTGTGTGTAGAACTGTAAATAACCTGCAGATACAGTGTGTGTGTGTGTGTGTGTGTGTGTGTGTGTGTGTGTGTGTGTGTGTGTGTGTGTGTGTAGAACTGTAAATAACCTGCAGATACAGTGTGTGTGTGTGTGTGTGTGTGTGTGTGTGTGTGTGTGTGTGTGTGTGTGTGGAACTGTAAATAACCTGCAGATACAGTGTGTGTGTGTGTGTGTGTGTGTGTGTAGAACTGTGAATAACCTGCAGATACAGTGTGTGTGTGTGTGTGTGTGTGTGTGTGTGTGTGTGTGTGTGTGTGTGTGTGTAGAACTGTGAATAACCTGCAGATACAGTGTGTGTGTGTGTGTGTGTGTGTGTGTGTGTGTGTGTGTGTGTGTGTGTAGAACTGTAAATAACCTGCAGATACAGTGTGTGTGTGTGTGTCTACTTAACCATATTTTGGGGACAAATTTGTACCCAGAAGTGACAAAAACCTGACAAAATGTGCAAAAAACTCCCTTTAGGGACGTCCTCATTTGTAAATCAGGTTTAAAAATAAAGTAATAAAAGTTTTTTTAAATTTGTAAAAATGCAGAATGTCTCCTGTGATGGGTAGGTTTAGGGATAGGGGCAGTGTAAGGGGATAGACTATACAGTTTGTACAGTATAAAAACCATTACGCCTATGGAATGTCCCCATTTAGATAGCTAAGTAAACGTGTGTGTGTGTGTGTGTAGAACTGTGAATAACCTGCAGATACTGTGTGTGTGTGTGTGTGTGTGTGTGTGTGTGTGTGTGTGTGTGTGTGTGTGTAGAACTGTGAATAACCTGCAGATACAGTGTGTGTGTGTGTGTGTGTGTGTGTGTGTGTGTGTGTGTGTGTAGAACTGTGAATAACCTGCAGATACAGTGTGTGTGTGTGTGTGTGTGTGTGTGTGTGTGTGTGTGTGTGTGTGTGTGTGTGTGTGTGTGTGTGTGTGTGTGTAGAACTGTGAATAACCTGCAGATACAGTGTGTGTGTGTGTGTGTGTGTGTGTGTGTGTGTGTGTGTGTGTGTGTGTGTAGAACTGTGAATAACCTGCAGATACTGTGTGTGTGTGTGTGTGTGTGTGTGTGTGTGTGTGTGTGTGTGTGTGTGTGTGTGTGTGTGTGTGTGTGGAACTGTAAATAACCTGCAGATACAGTGTGTGTGTGTGTGTGTGTGTGTGTGTGTGTGTGTGTGTGTGTGTGTGTGTGTGTGGAACTGTAAATAACCTGCAGATACAGTGTGTGTGTGTGTGTGTGTGTGTGTGTGTGTGTGTGTGTGTGTGTGTGTGTGTGTGTGTGTGTGTGTGTGTGTGTGTGTAGAACTGTAAATAAGCTGCAGATACAGTGTGTGTGTGTGTGTGTGTGTGTGTGTGTGTGTGTGTGTGTGTGTGTGTGTGTGTGTGTGTGTGTGTGTGTGTGTGTAGAACTGTAAATAAGCTGCAGATACAGTGCTGTCTGAACGACAGGAAAAGTTGTTTCCTTTTACCACATTTGAGACCATAAGTAACTTTTTTGGGCAGCAGGTGAGGGTGATATAACATCTATAACAAATAGAATTTGACTTTAAAATATTTTATTCCACAAAATAATCTTTGGAATTTTTTACTTCTTGGGAAAGTATAAGTAGCCTACACCTGTACATTTAGTACCTGTATGGCCCTCTTCATTAGAAATAGCTTCTCAACATGTGTTTCTTATAATTGTCTATACGCGTTTTATTTTATATTGGAAATTGTCTATAAGTGTGGACTGTTGAATTCATCTTTAATTTACAATATTACTGTTTCAACTGTATATGTGATCAAATAAATGCTATTTTAGTGCTATATTGGTAAAATGTAAACTTCTCAGTGTAGGGAGAGAAAGGAGAAAGTATTTTATGTGAAGAATGGCAGTCCTATACATGTACAGTATGAGAAATTAATTTAAATACCATGTATAATAAACCATAACATGACTTTTCCCCAATACAAATTTAATTAACAAAAAGACCATCGCACACCTGCAGATAATAGGTGCGTAGGAAAAAACGACCAAAAAAGATCGGTCGACCATCTGCAAACGATAAAAGAGAGTTAATAAAGAGTTTTTTAAAACCAAGTTCTGATAGTGTGTGTAGGAGTTTCTCGTTTCCCCAATACAGTTACCATATAACATTCTAGTAGACTATCTCCCTGAACCAAATGTCTTTTAGTGGTTTCTGTCATGCAATGCGTTTTTGCAAAGAAAGCATTTCCTCTGTGCCTTCATTGTGAGAACACCCTAACATAAGCAACAAAAACCACATCCACACCAGTGTGATTGTTAAACAGATCTCAGAGCATCTTGACTTCCTGTCTGTCACGGAGAGAGCGTGTGTGTCGTGATCTGACTCAGTAACCGCAGACACTGTTGCTCCGCTGCTCATGTGAAGCAACTATAAAGAGAGGAATCAAGTGTAAAAGCCATTGATTTTAATTGAAAATATAGCATCATCATAACGGTAACAATTGATGTGTTTACAATTCCAACGCGAACGAACACTATAATGCTGTGCAATACAACTGTAAAATATGCAATTACAAATGGAAAATATGTCATAGGTCCGTTCTGACAGGGCTGTTATTAACGTATATATTTTGCTGTTGACTGCATGCAGACAAACTATTTATTTTTTTTATTTTTTTTTCTCATCTTTCACTCAGAAGCATGGGCAGGCTGAATTACATTTTGCACAATTACACTGTTACATCCAACATGGTCATAACAAATTACCAGTAATAAATTATTATTAAAAAGAATACATTTCAATGCGTAGTATAAGGACATTCTTATCTACTTTAGCATTATTTTGATTCTGTCTGTTTGGTACGTGTTGAATCCACATGTGCCGGATGTGGGCCGGATCTGGGCCGACACTATGATGCTGTGTGGGTGGCAGACACTCGATGTGAAATGTAAAATCAGGGTCTTGAAACACCAGCTGAGACCTGTTTAATATCATGTATGCATATTCTATTTATCTTGCCTATTGAATTTATTTACAGTAATATTAATAATTTAATACAAATGAGTCTGGTTAGACTGGTTTTATTATCATAAAATGTACGAGTAAATAAACTTGTATCTGAGTTAAAATAGATCACCCTCAGTAACAGTACGCTGTGTGTGTCACAGGCCGTGTGATTAATACTGTGACTGTAGACAGGTTGGGATCAGGAATGATCCGCTTCAGGAGAAGAGACCTCCTCCGGCACAGGGGTAAGAGGGTTGTTTTCGGCCCACAGACAGGCTTTCTTTTTCTTCAGATCACAATTCCTCTTGTGCTCTCTTCTCAACAACAATATTACAACCAATACAAGTAAACCAATCAGAGGAATAGTGATTCCCAGTGCTGTTCCTAACGGGTTTGCCTGTTTTTCAGGATCACCTGTGAAAACAAATCAAATGTTAGATAATGTTAGAACTACAAAATATTTGTAGTTTTGTGTATACATTAGATTTATGGATGAATGTGCTGTAAGTGATTTTTAAAATAAGGTAAGGCTTAATGTTGTCATGATGTCATTTCCTGCAGCTCTAGAGTGATTAGTCATTTATGAAGTGCTTGCCTCGAAATATGTGTGTGCCCACAATGTGTGTGTACTTCCGGGGGATCTTGAGTCAACTAAGAAACTGGCATTGTGATGAATGGAAATAAATAGCACAGGGGTCAACAAGAAGGATGCTTAACCTTTAACATATTCTACTTACTGTGGTTTTAGGGATGTTGACAGAGTCATTTAGTGACTAAAGTCTAGTGGAAATGATCAAAAATGGCTCAAATCACTTACAGTAGGGGTTCCCAAACTCTTTTGTCAGACGAACCCCTTAGACATAAAATATTTACTTGGACTACCCCCTGAGATTTTAATTTAATATTAATAATGTATAGACAGAATAGTGACAGTTAATGGACACATGGCATACAAGTAAACAGATAAAATATGACATGTTTTTTAGTAAATGTTACATTTTTATCGGTTTAATTTGAAAATAATATATAAGGCTGAATAGCTTGGCCAAAAAAATACATTGAGATTATTTAGTCAAATATTGCAATTTAAACTGTGCTGTGACATTGGATCCCCTATGAAAATGGTTGTGTAATGTGCGGATGTGTAAATAAAGTGACCCTAACATTGTGTTTCCAAATATTAAATGCACAGCGCATACAGAGAGTTCATGAGAGGCAGCATTTGCTGTGAACTGAGCCGCTCTGAGATGCTGAAAACACTGTATTATAAGCTGTACGTGTGTAAATTAACAGTGCCACACTTCACTCTGAAATACGCAGCGCAACAGACTATATACTTATTTCATTAAATCGCAGCCTTTGATTTCTTAACCACACTATAGCTATACTAAAATTTCAGTTGTATTACGATTTACTGTGCAGCCCCATTTATTCATTTTAATAGTACATTCAATTGAATTATTTGCTATTCATTAATCCACAAACCCTCTGCCGTTCTCTTGCAAACCCCTTTGGGAAACCCTTGCTTAAAGCACCTTTAAAGTATCACTAGTATAAAGACATGTTATTTGTAGATAGTTACCTTCAGTGTGGACATGGACAGAGAGCTCTCCAGATTTATCTGAAACGAATTTCCTCCAGTTGTCAGCAGTTGGAAGCCACTCCTCTACCTGACAGTAGTATTGCCCCACATCAGTGGGCTGGATCTGCAGCACAGTCAGTTTGTAGTGTGTGGCAAGTGGTCGTCTAAACACCAGTTGTTTATCGCCGATTACACTGTGTAAGGTACCATCCCGCCTGGCAGTGAATATAACGACTGGTCCTTCCTCCTGAACCTTGAACCAGGTGACCTCAAAGGTAGACTTATCACTGGACTGAGAGTCAATGTCACAGTCAACGGTGAACCCAGCCTGATGATCGGTGATGTTGAGCATTCGGTTCTCCTTCTTAACATGCAGTTTACTTTCTGTTTAAATCAAACACAACATCACAGATCAAACAAGAATGAAACAGAATACAGTGACATCATTAAAGGCGGTCATATGTTGATAGCCATAAGCAATATTACAGGGTTTCGTAAGTTATTAATAAGACTACTAGTTGATGAAAACTGGATAAGGTGTAAATTGATGTATTACCAATACTGCGAACCGTGACGTTAGTTGAGCCTGATTTGGCTTGTGCCATTAGTTTCCACTGGCCCTCACAATCGAGCTGCCACTGCTCAACTCGGCACTGGTAGCTTCCACTATCAGCTGTATCTGAGTTTAATACAACCAGATTAAAAGTACTAGAAGTAAGTCTAGAGAAGCGTAACCTGTCCTTGTTTTCTGTAAAGTACTGTAGACGACCATTATAAGAGTATGACAATAAAGTTATCCCATTAGTAGATTCCAGGCTATTAAACACCCATCTGAGAGTGTAGTGATGTGTAGGATCCTCTTTTTCTACATTCAGAGAGCATGCAAGCTCAAACTGCTCTCCTTCTTTGATGTCAAGATACTTTTCAGTCCTGTCCATGGTAAAGCTGTCTGTTTTTTTGCTCTCCGCAGTGTCCACATGGACGGATAGCTCTCCAGACTTGTCTTCTCCAATCCTTCTCCACTTGTTCGCAGCTGTCTGAATCCATTCAGCAACCTGACAATAGTAAAGGCCAGTATCAGTGGGGTTGATGTTTGGCACAGTCAGCTTATAGTGCATGGCACTTGGGTGTCTAAACACCAGATCTTTATCATCGATTGCACTGTGTAAGGTTCCGTCACGGCTGGCATTGAAGATGAGGATGGGTCGTTCGTTTCTCTGACCCCTGGACCAAGTCACCTCAAACACAGATACATCACTGGACCGTGAGTCAATGATGCAGTCAACGGTGACCCCCTCTTGCAGATTGGTGATATTGAGGCTTTTGTCCTCCTTGTGCACATGCAGTTTGTTCTCTGATTTAATTTAAGAAAAAAAACATCATAAATTATCTTCTAAATCAATTTTTTTATGATTTCAGAACTCTAAATGAAAAAATATAGAATACTCACCTATAAGCTGAACACTAACATTTGTGTAACCTGACTTGTCGCTTGCCTTAGATGACCATTGACCTTTACAGTCCAGCTGGTACTGATGAACTTGACAGTAATAGCGCCCCCTATCTTCCTGGATGGCTCTATGTATAGCCAACTGAAAGACACCCACTGCTGGGCTGGAGAAGTGGAGCCGTCCCTCAAACTCATGGCTGTTGAATCTCAGACTGCCATCATAACTATAGTTAAGAAGTGTCACACTGGGGGACTGATCTCGGTTAAATAACCAGGAAAGGGAGTAGCGAAGTGTGGAATCAGACCCAATACCATCCACTGAGCAATTCAACACCAGTTGCTCTCCCTCTTTAACCTTCGGCTGAGTGTTAGCTTTATTCATTCTGAAATCACTGGCTAAAACATAAAAGACAAGTACAACATCAGTAAGTGGGTTATGATACAAGGTCTTTTTTTCTCCCTGAATTTCTTAATTTATTCAAAAATACATAATCCATACATGCAAGAATTTGAATAATAGTCTCTTCTATGATGTCATTTTGAAATTTTTGGTGGCAAAAAGTAAAAAATGTGGTCACAACTTCATCCAAAACACATTCATGGCAATTTGTAACTATTTAATGTTTTAGTGAATTGGCGGCTAATTCGTATGAATTTGTATGATCTCATTCGTACATTTTCGTACAATATGCTTATGTCCCAGTGACGATTAGGTTTAGGTATGTGGTTAGGGGTGAACCTTCATGCTTACTTTTTTCTATTAAAAAAAGGCACATTTCTTTATAATTTACATTGTACAACAACTTCGTTCATATGAAATCGCTACCTTGTTAAATAGTTGTGATTTCTCATTAGATCGTCTTGCCTGAATCTCATTATATCATAATAAAAAGGTCTCATTAAAAATATACAGTATATTGTATTGTTACTTCTTAGAAAAGGTCAGTAAAGTAGTTTTGTTAAAATATTAAAATATTTGAAACACATTTTAAACTAGACTTTTATTTGACCCAAGTAAAGAAGAGTTAGTATCATCATTTCATAATCAGGCTTGTGCAAAATTCAGAATTTCAGAATTGGCCTCCATTTAATTCATGAATTGGAATTTGAATTGAATTGACTCTGCCCCACATGAAGTTGAATTTGAATTGGAATGACAGGAAGTGGAATTAAATTCATGGCAATTCAAAGAAATTCCACACAGTCACACAACAGAAAGAATGTGTTGAATCTCACACACATTCAGTGTTAGGAAGGTTACTTTGTTAATGTAATTGCTTACTGTTATAAGTTACCCATTATAAATGTGGTTTGGGTTATTTTATTTGGATTACTTTATCAATGTAAAGCAAGTTCCTTTTAATTTGATTAGTAACTAATTGAATTACACATTTTACCTCACTAAATACAATTACATTCATTTTGTAATTTAATAACATAATTTCATTACACGTACTAATTGAACGTACTAGTCACTCCTCAACCCTGCATACATTTTGTTCTAATATATATATATATATATATATATATATATATATATATATATATATATATATATATATATATATATATATATATATTAGTGCTGTCAAACGATTAAAATACTTAATCGCGATTAATGTCATAGTTAACTCGCGATTAATTGCACATTTTTATCTTCTAAATGTCTCTTGATTTCTTTCTGTTCATTATTTTTTCTCATTTTAATGCTCTTATCAACATGAAAAAAGTGGATTGCTTGCTTTGTGCAAACATTTTTTTATTGAAAACAACATTGGCAATACTGTGTTCAATTTCACACTAACATTCTCACTTGGAGCAAATAATTTCTTTGTAACACAATGTAACACTGTCCCAGGGCCGGCTCTAGCCCTTTGGTTGCCCTAGGCGAGACTGAGTTTTGCGCCCAAGCCACCCCCCCCCCCCCCCCTCCTCCCCTTATTAAAAATACTTAAACAAAAAAATTTAAAAATTATGACTTCAACTGTATAATAAATTGTTCATACAAATGCTACAAAGAACGTTCAATGATATTTCTATCATCCTGCATTGTACAAATACATTTTGTCTGACCATGTAACTTACATGTAGTATTTAAATTACAATTACTACCATCACTACTATTATTACTAATCTATTAGGCTGCTACAAGGCTAAGGGGGTTTCGGGGGTATGCCCCCCCTAAGACAATTTTGTGCATTTTAATGGTAAATTCATCAATCTGGTGCACTTTGAGAGTTCAAAATTAAAAGCTCCAACCCATATTGAGTGTGCAAATTGAACAAAGAAAAACTCAAACCTCTTTTAGTTACAGTGTCTGTCTACATGACACTACTACATAATAATAGTTATAATATTAACCCCATGACAGTAATAGCCATATGCTATATTGTAAAACAAATGCACTGAAAAATAAAGGAAACTTTCATAATTAATTTTGTTACTTGGAAGTAACCCAGCGCCGCCAATTAAACAAAACAAAACAAAACGAATGGGCCGATGTACGAGTTTTTTGGGCCACTAAGACAAAATAAATAAATAAATAAAAGTATTATGTATAGGCCCAAAAAGCACGTCGGCCCACCGGGAATCTCTACCATCCTGGGGGAAAAGAATTCGCTCTCGGTAGTTCCGATGGCCAGCATGCCTGTGCACAATACGAAGTAAATTTATTTCGTTTGACACCTTAATGGCTGAGATGAGAATACTTACCTCTATACTGGGCTTTCTTTTTATCTGGTTGCTTTCTCCGTTTTCGTCCCTGTGCACCAGAGGGTTTCGATCAACACGCCAGCAGCCGAGCACTTGCCTAACATAACGTAACGTAACGTAACGTAACCCCCCACCCCACCATTAGGAAATGATCGACAATAATCATCAATTCAATCTAATAATCAGGTTGACAAGTAATTAAACGTGTGGCTGAGGGGGCGCCGGATGATCATGTTTAATAAACATGTTTTTGTTTCGTTTGTCATTCTAATTCTATGATTAATGGGAAGTAGGGCGACATTAGAGGGCGCCCGCGCGCTGCGCCCCCAACACATTTGTCGCCCTAGGCAACCGCCTAGTTCGCCTATAGCAATCGCCGGCCCTGCACTGTCCATCAATAAAAGGGTGAAAGAAATACTGACGAGGTACTGATATTGACGAGGGGGCGGAGAATTCGCATCAGCTGTGTGTGTGTGCTTGGCCATCATCAAGTGGTGTTTCAGACTGGACGTGCTGCGATGATGATAGCTCAGTTCATAACGACAAAACACACAGATCACTTTGGTCTAGTCAATGGAACCATTTGGCAACTTTTTAAAAGTAAACTTTCCATTCAGAATCTTATTGGCATCCATTTCGGCGTCTCGCGCTCGTAACTTTAACCTATTTGGCCGGATCGCAAGCCCAAACAAGTGTGTGCGCGTGCCTGTTGTTTTGTTTCCGGTCTAGCTAGATCCACTTGCGCTTTGGTCGACGAAGCAACAAAACGTCCTCGCACGGCGCAAGCCCTTGAAATGAATGGGTTTCATAGCGCAGCGCCACGCATGCCGCGTCCTGTTGCAAAAGCATGTGAAAAAAACTACAAAGTTTGCTAGGCCAAAAAGACCGTTAATCTCGCGATAAAAAAATGTATCGCGTTAAAATGGTTTTGCGTTAACGCCGTTAATAACGCGTTTAACTGACAGCCCTAATAATATATATATATATATATATATATATATATATATATATATATATATATACAGGTGAAACTCGAAAAATTTGAATATCCTGCAAAAGTTATAATTTTGATGATTATGGCTTACAAAACCCCAAATTCAAAATCTCAGAAAATTTGAATATTACATGGAATACATGAAAAGTATAATCATCCATATGTATATAGTTATATATACTAAATATATTAGTTTCACCTATTAATTTTAATTACTGAAATATATGAACTTTTGCACGATATTCTAATTTTTTGAGTTTCACCTGTGTATATATATATATATTAACAAATGTCCACATCAAATTTTTTTTTTTTTTTTTTTAAAGATTTACCAAAGTAATTCTGGGAAATGGAGTCATATTCCGTCATGTTCCACAAAATTACAATAAATCAAACTTAATTATTTGTTCTGTGACTAGAGCTTTTAACAATCATTGCTGGGGGAAAATATTTCCTGTTAATGTAATCTGGAAAATATTTCCTGTTCATAATCATTAAAAACTTATTTGTGTCAAATGTTTTGCATTATTGCAGTTCATTGAAAAGACCATTGCAATGAAGTGTGTGTGTGTGTGTGTGTGTGTGTGTGTGTGTGTGTGTGTGTGTGTGTGTGTGTGTGTGTGTGTGTGTGTTTATTTTTGTACCTTTCTGTTTGACAACAAGCTCTGTGGAACCAGACATTTTCTTTAGGGAATACCAGTCACCAAGAGGATCCTGAAGCCACTCTTCCACCTCACAACGATACTGTCCACTGTCAGATGTTCTGACCTGATGGACAGTCAGCTGGAAGGTCTGTTTCTGTCTTACTTCCATGCGGATTCTCTGGTCCATCTCTAGTCCAGCTGCGGGGCCAAACTTGACAACAGCATCTAGGTCCATAGTTAAGAGCATCTGGGACCCAATCATCCATGTTATCGTGAAACGAGAGGTATTTGTGGTTGTCGTCAGGACTGAGCATTCAATCTTAGCATCAGTGTTGACAGTGGTTTCCAGGCGAGACTTGAATTTAGACAGGCTCATCCGGCTGACTGTTGGTAAACATTACAAAGTAAGGAGAAGAGAGAGAGACTGAGATATTCAGTAAACTGCTGAATCTACAGTTATCTAAATGCTTTATAAAAGTAGTAGGATATGATTTTGCAGCTCTGGGAAAGGACATTTACAAATGTTCTGTTATTTAATTTACATGCTTGAAACACACACACACACACGCACACACAATGTTGCTATACAGTATGTGGTCACATGTGTTTGTTCTGTCTGAGCCATGGTTAAGTTTCCAGTTCTCCTTTCTCAATTGATATCTCTCGTTTTTAATGTATCTTCTAATTGTAAAACGGTTTGTGTCCTGAAGTGACAACATAAAATACAGTTTAAAACATTTTAAAAAGTATATACTTCTAATATAGTCCCAGGTTCACAAAGCTGTCCTCTGTAAAATGTGCTGTACACAAGCTAACTTTTGGGTTTTACTACTCAGGAACAACGTTTCACATAAATATTAACAATATTATTTCAGCCATTTTCGGCAGGCCAAGGAACAGGGTTTTGCATGGAAACACAGCGTCTCCAAGACATGGTGACAACACTACAATTCACTGAATCCTCATCTTTTTTCGTTGTGTATGCCTTTGGGCGGGCATTATGCTAATATTTCACATTGTGACATAGATGTTTGCGGAAGTAATATCTGGATGGTGTAATATCAAAGTGTTTTAGGTAGGTCTGTGTTACGGGTGGCTGCTCATTCTGATAAAGGAGAATACCAGGAAATAGTCTTTAATCCAAAAATGAAACCCACAGGAAATAACCTCTTAATATTGATAAGAACTGACAAAGAACTGAACAAAACAGGGAGTACTTATACCAGAACTAAACGGGGGAACGAGTTAACGAGTTAATTAACAGAACAGGTGAACGGAATCATTAATCAGACACACTGGGAAACTGGGTCAAATGACAGGCACAGGGAAAACAGAACAAAAACACATAGAACAGATGATAACCCTGACTGTACGCCCCTCTCTGGAAAGGTCCAACTGAGAAGGGAGGGTGTGAGCTCTGGAGGAGGACGTGGAAGAGGAGAGGGACAAAAACGGTCAGGGGCAGGTGAACCATTCCATGGGGGAGGGGAGGGAAGGAGGTCCCAGGAGGGGCCAGGAGCAGGAATGCAGGGACCCAGGCCACAGCCAGCACGGTGGTCCAAGGTGGGGTCGCAGGAGGAAGGAGTCATGGTGGAGGACTGGGAGCAGTAACCAGGGATGTGATCTCCTGCAAAGGAGCCAGGCATGGTGGAAACCCAGATGGAGACAAGGAAACAAGGAGCCAGGGTGACACCACAATTCAGGAAGGCCAAGGTGAAGCTTTGGAGCTCGGTCTTTGAATCGAGGCAGAGGCAGAGACCGAGAAGACTGTGGTGGAGTCAGAGTGATCGAGGACAATGGTGTAGCCGGAGCCTGGTGAAGCCAAAGGGATGGAGGGTGGAGCGCAGCCAGAAGACAGGAATCCAGTGGTGGAACCAGGGTGAAGCCTGAAACAGGAAGGAGACGGGGGACGAGGGAGCCCGGTGAAACTGGTGGGATGAAGGACCACGGTTGAGCTGAGGGAGCATTGAGCCAAGGCGAAGCCGATGGGTCAGAGGACCAGGGTGGAGTCCGGGGCTCTGTGGCTGGAGGCAGAGAAGGGGAATCCTCACGCCGAGGCAGAGCTGGGTGCTAGAAGACCCAAGGGCATTGTAGCAATCTCACGCACCTGGTCAGACATTTCCATGGGCTCAGCTGGATGTACTGGCTCATTGTCCATGGCAGGCTCTGGCTCCATGTCTGAAGTGAAGTTTTTCTGTAGCTTCATCAGGCGGAGTGAAGGCTGACTGGGCTCTGGGTCAGGGTCTGGAGTGGGGCTGGTGTCATCCTCCATGGAATGTTCACAGCCCCCCCTCCACGAATGTGGCAAAGTTGTAACGAGAACTGCTCCCTGGGAGGCATGCCTTGGACAGCTCGCTGAGGCTTGAGATGTAGAACATGCAAAGTGACTAAACTAAACATAACTAAACGAGGGAACTTATGCATTAAGAATGGAATCATTAATCAGACACACTAGGAAATGTCAAATGATAGGCACAGGGATAAACAGAACCAACACATAACAGAATATAACCCCTGACAGTCTGGAGTAGTGTTCTCTTTTAGAATAAAATCATTTGTAGGAGACTATGATGCTTTGTTACTTCTATGGTCACTATAGGTGGAATGGCTCTAGACTCAGTAGCAGGCTAAAATGAGACCTCAGTCTTACTAAGACTGATGGTGAAGCCAAAGAGATGTGCAACTTCTGTTCATGATGACATGGAGATCCAACACTGAGTGTGCCATAAGGGCACAGTTATCAGCAAACAGGATCAGTATCAGCCGTTTGATCGATTTGATATTCAGTCTCCGGATATCAAAAAGGGAGCCATCCAATCTATATCACAGGTACACTCCTCTCTCGAGTTCTTATAGAGAATGTGCCAGGAAGCAGGTAAAGAATAAGTTGAAAAGGATGGGAGCAAACACAAATCTTGCACACATCTTGCCACACCCCAAATGAAATGTCAAATGAAAGTAAAGCATCTCCATTGGAGAGGACAAAACCCATCATCCTGTGGTGAAAGAGGCAGATCAGGTTTGTAAATTTTCTGGGGCATTCAAAATTTACAAGAATGGTCCACATGGATTCTCTATTTACGGGGTCAAAAGCCTTTGTAAGGTAGATGAAAACAGCATAGAAATTCATATGCTGCTTGATGCATTTTTCCTGAACCTGCCTGACTGTGAAGACCATGTAAATGGTGCTACGGCCATGTCTGAATCCTCACTGAGCCTCTGTCAAGGATTTCTGTGAGATGGAGTCAATCAGCCTATTAAGAATTCTTGCAATGATCTGTCCAGTAATTGACAGAAGTGAGATGCCTCTTTACTTGCCACAGTGTGCTTTTCTGCCCTTATTCTTAAAGATGGTTACCACTGTGGCATCTTTGAATTCTTTTGGCATGATTTCCTCATCCCAGATGTTGGTCAAGATGCAGAGCATTTCCAAGCTTGCCATTTCAAAAATCTCAGCAGGGATGCCATGCAAACTGGCCGCTTTAACACTTCTAGTCTGATTGATTGCCCAGTTTACTTCCTCCAGGGTTGGGAGCAGGTTAATGTCATTCAGTGTAGGCTTCAGTGGGAATCCAAAGCTGATGGGTCAACTTTATCAGATAAATCAGAGAAATGTTACTTGATGTGGCATGATGCTTGGTCTTGAAGGCCCATAAGACTGCCTTCAGAGTCTTGTTCTGTTGGTGTTCTTGAAGCTGTCTTTCTTCACTATGGAGTTGTGGACATTTTGCCACTTAATATATGCCTTGTGTTTTTCTTCCAACAGTCAGCTAATAAAGACCAAGGGTATATTTTGCCGACTCACTCATCATCTGCTTGAAGTGGTTCATTTTCTCCTTAGTTTGACATGATTGTACATAGTTCTGGTTAACTTGGGCTTCTTTCACAATGAGGCAATGTTAAGGTAGACCTTATCAATCTGTTGTCTGTCCAATACTCGGCTCCTTGCATGGCTCTTGTTATATGGACGTCTTGCACATCCCTCCTGAGCAAAAGGACAGAGTCATAATGATACCACTGCTTGGATGCATCCATGTTGTCTTATATTTGCTGCCCATTTTGAAGACGGTGTTGGTGATTGTGAGGTTGTTTTCTGTACACGGTGTCAGCAGCATCAATCAATTGCCATTTATCCTGCCGAGTCCATGAAGGCTGATGACTTCCCAACTGCTGTGTTCATTTCCCACTCTCGCCAAGTATTATTCATTTGTCACTCGTTGGTGTGGACATGATAATGGAGTCAAGGTTTTCGTAAAACATTTCCTTCAGTTTTTTCTTTAGTTTCTCATTTGCTTTGTTCAAACATGTGCCTGCTTTTGCGAGCATGGTCTCTTGATATGGGATAGATTGAGGACAGTGCAACTCGTAGATCGTGCTCCACTGACAAGCGCTGCCTTTTTGTTTTGTTTTTCTCGTATGCCAGGGATGAGAATGCTAGCTCCATCTTTGCCCTATCCTGTCAATCTCTGCGTGAAATATAAAATTGAGCATGCACAAAGGACGAGGCTGAGTGGAGAAGGCTATTTAAACTTTAAAAATGTATAAAATATATCAGTGTTTTTGGACATACTCCAAATATATATTTGAAAATATATGCTGTTAAATGTTATTATATGGTACTATAGCTATTTTAGGCTGTTTCAATTGAAAAAAGGCTGAGTTTCGGCGGCACCCCTGGCCAGTTGTCACAGCACCCACTTTGGGAACTACTGCTCCAGCTTGTCCTAAGCACTCCACAGTGCACTGCTTCACCACCTTCCTGACCATTGAACCATAGTGGTTTCATTTGCCTGTTCGGTGTAGACTTTAGATGCAACTATCCCTAAATCTAGCCCTACCCTAAATGAATAGTAAGTAAATATTGTCGAATTAATATTACCAAGTACATATTTGTGTAATTATAAAATAACATGTGACCATGTTGGGATATGGGTAGGGTTAGAAGAAGAATAGGTATAAAAGCAGTTTAAAGGTTCTTTTAAGGTCAACTATGTGATTACATGTGCAATTATGTGCAGATAATTTTAATATAAGTACATTGTAACAACTTGTATGTACAAATGTTATATATGTATATAGTAGTTAATGACACATAATGTAACATCAGACTAAACAACTTATATTTGTCTACAAAACTGATTTTAGGCCTTAAAATCAAAAGATATGAGAATGTTTGATGTAGAATGTACCTTAATACAATTATTAAAAACAAAAAAACCAGCTGTATTTACCAGGTTTTTGTACAGTCACCGCCAACAGGTTGGAGTTCTTAGTAGCTTTATGTACATTCTTTTGATAGGCATCAACTTGGCACTGGTACTGTCCTTCTTGTTGCTTGCTGGCTTGTGGCACTATGAGCAACAAATGTGTGGCTGACGGCTGTGTCTGAATGGACAGCTGATAGTTTCTCCGATCTGCTCCCCAGGCGATTTCTCCAGTGTGGCGTATGGATAAAATATTCGTTTGTACAGTTGAATTGGGGGGCTGAAACATCCAGCGTACAGCCAGAGACACTTTAGGCCCTTTGACTATACATAGTAATTCTACTGAAGAATTTATAGGCACATTTGTTGTACGACTTTTCAAGGTCACCGTCATTTGAGATTCTGAAAAGAAATGTCTGCAGTGATTATTCATACTTTGGTATCAGTAACATGCAGTAGGAATATAAGTAATGACAAAGAATTTATGACAAAGAGTTTCTCTGATCCTAGGAATAATGCGTGATTATATAACAGTCTTACCAACAGAATGAACTAAAATGGCTTTTTGCTGAGACTGGGTGTTGGCTTTCGTCATCTCTCCATGGCTCTGTACGGTCCATTCAGACACAATGCACCTGTATTCGCCTCTGTCAGATGTTGCAGATGCACCGATCTCCAGGGTGAAGTTTCCAGCTGGAGATTGGAGAGTTTGAACATGTCTGCTCTGATACTTTGTCCCAATATCTCTCATCACTCCCTCATGGGTCAGACTAATGACATCACTGAAGGAATCCCCTGAGTCTTTCTTGTGTTGCCATGACACTGATAAAGGACCTTTGGATCCCGACACAGAGCAGGAGACCTGTAGTGTATCTCCCTCAGTCACAGCATCCTCCATCATCATGACCAGCGCCAGATCACTCTCTGACCAGACAGGCAAATAAACAGGCAATGTCAGTGTCTTGTCATGCAATAACATATAATTTAATTATTTATTAATTCTGTGTATTTATATATTTGTTATAAATAATAATTATATTTCTCATTACATGGTAGATGTCCAGGATGTTCTTTAGGCAAGGCAAGTTTATTTGTATAGCACATTTCATAAACAATGGTAATTCAAAGTGCTTTACAAAGAATAAATTAAAGTAATCAAAAGAAATAAGAATAATTAAAAGAGTTTAGAATAAAAAATCAAATAAAATACAGTACAAACAGTCGGACGCACAGTGGCACAGTGTTCATTCAGTAAATGCACAGCTAAACAGATGTGTTTTGAGTCTGGATGTGAATGTGACTACTGTAGGAGCACATCTGATCTCTTCTGGAAGCTGTTCCAGCATAATAGCTAAATCAGACTCGCCAAGCTTAGAGTGAAGCCTCTGTGTTTCAAGCTGATGTGATCCTAATGATCTGAGTGATCTGTTGGGTTTATATTCAGTGAGCATATCTGCAATGTATTGAGGTCCTTGCCCATTGAATGATTTATATACCAGTAATAATACTTTAAAATCAATCCCAAATGTAACTGGCAGCCAGTGTAAAGACCTGAGGACTGGTTTGATGTGTTCATATGTTCTGGTTCTGCTCAGCGTTCTGTATGAGCTGACACTGTCTTATGGTGTTTTTGGGAAGGCCAGTGAGGAGTCCATTACAATAATCCACCCTGCTGGTGATGAAAGCATGAACAGGTTTCTCTAAGTCTTGACTGGAAACAAAACATCTAATTCTTGCAATATTTTTCAGGTGATAGTATGCTGATTTAGTTATTGCTTTGACATGACTACTGAAACTAAGGTCTGACTCCAGAGACACACCAAGATTCCTGACTTGATCTTTAGTTGTTTGACCCCTAGACTGAAGGTATGCGTTCACCTTGAGAACCTCATCTTTGTTTCCAAATGCAATGACTTCAGTTTTGTCTTTGTTTAACTGAAGAAAGTTTTGCCACATCCAACTGTTTACTTCATCAATGCATTCGAACAGAGAGTTAATGGGGCTGTAATCGTTAGGCGATAAGTAGAGCTGTGTGTCGTCTGCATAGCTGTGGTAAGCAATTTGGTTCTTTCTCATTATTTTACTCATTGGGAGCATGTACAGGTTGAATAGGAGTGGCGCAAGAATTGAGCCTTGAGGGACTCTGCATGTCATGGGTGTCCACTCAGACTTATGATCTCCAATACTCACATAATAACCTCTCCCTACTAAGTATGACCTGAACCATTTTAGGACTATCCCAGAAAACCCGACCCAGTTTTCCAGCCTGTCAAGAAGTATGTTGTGATCGACAGTGTCAAATGCAGCACTGAGGTCGAGTAGTACCAGCACTGATAATGTGCCTGTATCAGTATTTAAGCGAATATCGTTTATTATCTTTATGAGCGCTGTCTCTGTGCTGTGGTGCGGTCGGAAACCAGATTGAAAATTGTCAAAGTATTCATTTGAGCTTAAGAATTTGTTCAGCTGATTGAAGACAACTTTTTCAATGATCTTGCCTATGAAAGGAAGATTTGAGATCGGTCTATAGTTGTTTAATATGGTCTTATCCAGATTGCTCTTTTTCAGGAAGGGTTTGACAAAGTAGTTTTCAGGGAGTTCGGAAAACTCCCAGAGAAAAGTGAGGCATTTACCACTTCTTGGAGATCTGCTTCTAAACAGTTTAACACACTTTTGAAGAAAAATGTGGGAAGTGCGTCAAGGGCGCAGGTTGATGTTTTAAGGTGTAGTATCTTCCAAAAATTTGCCATCAATTTCTTCGAAATCAGACATAGTGACTACTTTCTCAGGTTGTGGTCTGATCTGTCTGACCCCAGCGCAACTCAAGGATGAGCTGATCACCTTTCTGATATTATTGATTTTCTCAGAGAAGAAAGAAGCAAACTCACTGCACTTGCTCTCTGAGAGCATTTCACTGGGAATCTGGCTTGGGGGGGTTTTGTTAGACTCTCTACAGTAGCAAAAAGAGTGCGTGTGTTGTTTATATTGCTGTTTATAATATTCGAGAAGAAAGCCTGTCTAGCCTTGCCTAGTTCCATATTGAAAGCATGGATGCTGTCTTTTTAGATGTTATAATGGACTACAAGTTTTGTCTTCCGCCACATGTCTTCTGCTTTTCTGAATTGTCTTTTCATATTTTGCACTGCTGTTGAGTTTCTCCAAGGTGCTTTTTGTCTACCACTCTTGATATAAGCAAAATCATCAATTACACTTTTAACTTTTGAGTTAAAAAAAATCAAGGAGAAAATCAACAGAGTCAGCAGAAATGATTGGTGTTAAAGATATGGCCTTCATAAATAGTGCACTAGTGTTCTCATTTAAGCATCTCTTCTTGACAGACACAGATCTAGCTTCAAGATCAATATATCAAAGAAAATACAGAAATGATCAGACAGTGCTACATCCTTAATAACAATCGATGAAATGTTTAGACCCTTACTGATAAGTAAATCTAGAGTGTGTCCACGATTATGTGTGGGTCCATGTACATGCTGAGTCAGATCAAAGGTTTTTAAAACAGTTTTGATTTCTTTTGCCATATTGGTTTCTGCATTATCTGTGTGAATGTTAAAATCTCCAGCAATGATAAAACAGTCAAACTCTGAGGAAATTGTTGATAACAGTTCTGTAAAGTCATCAGCAAAGGCTGGAGAGTATTTTGGAGGCCTGTAAATAATGATAAGTAAAATGCGTGGAGCACCTTTTAACACAATAACCAAAAGTATTCTTTACAAAAAGAAAATGTAAAAAATTTGACCATGGCAATGACCAGAACACCTAAACAACAGAATTGCAACAGAATAAAGTCCACTTGACTGTAGAGGAGAAACACTGTAGCAATATTTACCTTTGGCCGTGATGCTCACAGTCTCTGGACTGGACAGTTGTTTTTGTATTCTTTTGAAGGTGCCATCATCATTCATGTCTTCCTGCCATACTTCACACTGGTATTGGCCCTGGTCTTCAGCCCTAGCCGAACGGATGGTCAGCAAGTAGTCCGTGCGACTGGTTTTCACTGCTCTCATCTCCGCTGCATTCTCTCTCTCTTTATAACTGTCAAACACGGTGAGCATCCCAGAAGATCCAATCTGAGCCACGCTCTTCTGGTTCTTCAGCCAGGTCACAGAAAATAAATGACCAGGAAGACTCTGCGCCTTCACACTGCAGTGGATGTCCAGTGCATCTCCCACCTGTAGGGGCCCCTTTGAGGCCTTCATATAGACACTGAACGAACCTGCTTCAGAGGCCACTTATGAAACACAGGAAAAAGCATGAGATGTACAAGGTTCTCTTAAACAATTTCATGTTGTATGACTATATAAATGATACCAATGGTCCTGAACTGGTACAGTAGGTTACAGGTCTGTTCTGATGGATCCACAGACAGCAGGGGGAAATAATGATAAACTCCAATAACAGAATAATAGACTTACTATATAATCATGCATGGTAAGGATGAGAAAATAATTAGACTTTTAAACTTTAGATCAACTTTTAAAAACATTTTAAAAACAAATTCTGTAGTAGAATAAATTCATATGTAATTTGGCAGAAGATAAGACAGGCTGTGTGACCTGCCCTCATCCTCAAAAACTATGTACAAACTACTCCAGGTAACAGAAAATATGACCCAGAATATATTACATACATGTTCACCTAAAAAAAAACAGAAACTGTGTTTTTGTACTGTAAATTATTGACAGCAGAGAGCATAAGATTACTGAAATTTAAGAGACTTTTAGAAAAATATGTAGATAAATGTCAATAAATAATAACATTTTAAGGGCTTTTTTTTTTTTTACTTTTGTACTCTCAATTCTGTTGGTTCACTAGGTGTAAAGTCTGGGTCCTGAAGAAAAACCAGTTGAGAAACTCTGGTTTAAATTACAAAAAATAATTCTTACCAATTTGTTTGACCTCCACGTTACATGCTGTGCTGGTTTTGTGGGCAATCTGTGTCCAGGTACGATCTGGGTCTTGGATCCACTCAAAGGCTTTGCAGTAGATGTTCCCCTGGTCTGACTGCTGCACTTGCAACATCTTCAGTCTGAAGGTTGTGTCCTCCACCTTATCCATGCTGATAAGACCTGCGCGGTAGCGATCCTCAAATCCAGGTCCTAACTTTACAGTCAGATCTTTGTCCAGAGTGATGATTGGTCGGGGGTTCTCATCCGCTCCACTGTGGAGAAACCAGCTGACCGACAGATGGGTGTGCTGATAAGTCTCGCTGGAGACCTGGCACTCAAGCTGAAGAGGATCACCTTCAGACAAGCTCTGAGAGGAAGTGCCAGAGTATGATGCCTTCAGGGTGTCCTCAATCACTGTGGATTTTTGCATTGAAAACATTAGATGCAAAAAAACAACGAGAGGTCGACCAATATGTGCTTTCAATACCAATATCTATAGAGTAACTGATGTCTGATATAATAGTAATTTAAACTAGAATGTACATTTCCAGAAGAAAATGTGAAGTGGTGCTTGCAGTGGCAAAACTCGCTACTCGGTTGCTAGGGTGTGGTACATGATTGCATACGAGTCAACAAACATGTCTGTACGATGTTCTGGTGCTGAGATATGGCTTATTCATGCTGTTCAGGTGGTTGCTAGGGTGTTTTGGGTGGTTGCTAGGGTGTTCTGGTTGGTTGCTAGGGTAATTTGGGTGGTTGCTAGGGCGTTGCTAGGGTGTTCTGGGTGGTTGCTAGGTGGTTGCTAGGGTGTTCTGGGTGATTGCTATGGTGTTGCTAGGCGGTTGCTAGGGTATTCTGGGTGGTTTCTAGGGCGTTGCTAGGCAGTTGCTAGGGTATTCTTGGTGGTTGCTAGGGCGTTGCTAGGCGGTTACTAGGGTGTTCTGGGTGGTTGCTATGGTGTTGCTAGGTGGTTGCTAGGGTATTCTGGGTGGTTGCTAGGCGGTTGCTAGGGTATTCTGGGTGGTTGCTAGGCGGATGCTAGGGTGTTCTGGGTGGTTGCTAGGCGGTTGCTAGGGTATTCTGGGTGGTTGCTATGGTGTTGCTAGGCGGTTGCTAGGGTATTCTGGGTGGTTGCTATGGTGTTGCTAGGCGGTTGCTAGGGTATTCTGGGTGGTTGCTAGGCGTTGCTAGGTGGTTGCTAATGTATTCTGGGTGGTTGCTATGGTGTTACTAGGTGGTTGGTATTTGTCACAGATGGTTACTATTGGAATTCTTAACACTTTCTTGGCATGATTTAGCACATACCTAATCGCTATTAGCATGTAGCTATTCACAGCTAGCATGTGTAGCATGTTGGAAGCCCTGTTTGCTAGCATGAGTCAAAAGAGCCAAACCACATCTCTATACGATGTTCTGATGCAGAGATATAGGTCTTGCAAAATGGTTGCTAGGGAATGGCTTGGCAGCTGCCAGTCATCAAAGTCCAAAGGTTGCTTGTCAGTATGAATGATATAAACCAACTCCCATGCCTCTGTGACATTCAGAATGGAAGATATCCCTCTATAGATTTTAGTTGCTAAGGTGCTCGACAATAGTTGCTAGGGAGGGGCTAGGAAGTGTTGAGGGGATTCATGATTGATATAGCTGATGATTTTCTGTTGGGATGAATGAAAATGTCAATGGATGCTAACAGATGGATCTCTCTAGATATAGTTCAGCCAATGAAATGTCAATAATCTCAAAATTGCCAAATCATCTGAATTATCACCAATACACTCAAGATAAAGAAATATCTTACCGTTAAGTTTTGTTTCCGCTTCATAACTTCCAAAATATTTGCCATCTGTGTTTGGGGTTTGACAGAAGATATCACCCGCATCCCCTTCCAGCAAAGTTCTGATGCTCAAGAGAACTGAAGATCCTGACAACCTCTCAATCTCAATATCTTTTTCCCTTACTCTTTTGGAGAAAATTGCGTAGGCAAAGTCTGGCTCTTTAGTACTGATCATATTTAAATCCGCGTTTGATTTCTTGACAATAAATTCAAAATCCTGCACAGATGAGCCTTTAAACCCACTAACATTACAGGATATGGAGATGGGGTATCCTTTCACTCTATACAGAGGACCTTCCTGGATCTGGACCAGACGCTGACCGTAGCACAGATCTGTGTGGAGAGGGACATTAGACAGGCAAATCTTAAATATTTACCCAAAAATGGTTTGTCATCATTTACTCTCCCCAGTATTGTTCCAAAAATGTATGACTCACTTTTTTTCACACAATTTTTTTCCATACAACAAAGTGAATATGAAAGGGGCCTAGGTATGTCAAGCTCCGAAAATGTAAAAAAAAAAAAAAAAAAAAAAAAAAAACCTAAAAGTGATCCATGCACTATATATTCTATAAGTCAACTGAACCCATATGATAGATTTGTGTGACAGCATTAGTTCTCTCTCATTTTTTTACACAGCAAGACTTAATATGTAGATGTGCAAAATAAGATTTAAGAGCTTCATCAGAGTGGTTTTATTTGAGTAAATAACACTTAAATTGCACAAAGCTATTGTTTAGATTCAGAAGTTTGAATATATATATGTCGTGTAAAGCTGTGTAGCTTTATGGTATTATTTTGTCATTTTTAGACTTGTAAGTCGTCACCATCCATGTGTCATTGTATTAAAAAAGTACAGCTTGGATGTTTGGTAATGTTTTGCGTTACACAAACTTTTTGTGTTGATTTCTATAATGGCAAATACTTGTGCTGCTATCGAGGTGGGATACGGGTAAGGTTTTGTAGTATGGGTAGGTTTAGGGGGGGGTAAAGGTGTAAGATAAGGGTCAACAGTGTAATTATTGATGTAAATATAGATATTAATTACAGCTGTAATTATATCCAGATATATCTTAAACATAAGTACCATATAAAAACACAATTGCATCATTTTATCAAATTATTAATTTAAATTTGAGTATATAGTAGTCACTTAATAGTGTCCAAGTGGGACAAATTATAAATCCAGTCTATATATTTGTTATCTTTAATATATAATGAAATGATGTCTTACCCCCCTGCAGGAGTCCTGTGAGAAACAGCAACAGCGGCAGGTGCCAAAAGTCCACCATCCTTAATCTGATCAATCCTTTCGCTTTCTCTCTCATCGCCTCAGAACAAGCTAATCCAGGTTTCAGCAAGAGAACCTAAACCTGATATATGTTCTCTGACACAAGTGACTGTGACACATCAGATAAAAAGGAGGAAACGAATGCACTGAATATTGGTTTCCTGTTGTCTCGCACCACTCTCCACACTTGCCTCATTTCCCTCAGGTTTTCATACGTAAACGGTGCATTATGACAGACCAGCAGTCTATATGGAGCATGACTGATATTATACACTGAATGAAAATATGCAGTTTTGTGATCTTTCAGTATTTCAAAGTGGTGCATAGAGAGGAGAATCAAACTTGTCTGTGAAAATTACTTCCTGTAAATTACTTACCACTATGTTGTCATTTGCTTATTGCTGCGATTGTTTCATGCGAGGTACAGGTTGCTGGGAGAGAGGGACTGAAACTCTCTGGCCATTGACAACCTGATTGCCCAATAACAGCAGGAAAGGAAATGCATACTTGTATAACCATGTATGGTATATTCTGATGCCTGTACACGCATATAATCATCATATTTGTATAGAACTTAAATTGAATTTGACTTGCATGTAAAATGTGCTAGTGTCAGAGTTATGTTTAGTTTTCTTTTTTTTTTTATTCCCTATCACTGTTTTCCTGAGTTCTTGTTGCTAGTTCGTCTCCATGGTTTCCGGTTGAGTTACGCACCAGTTTCTTGTTCCGTTAATTACACCTGTGTGTATTTAAACCCTTAGTTCCCTATCAGTCAGTCACGTTCGGCGTTACGTCGGACTGAAGTGACATATTGGGATCTCACCTGAGAGATCCAAAAAGCGTTGAAAGTGACTGACTGATGGGGAACGTCTAGGTTACCAGTAACCAGTGTTCCCTGAAGGGGTGAACAGAGACATTTCTCCTGTTCCTGTCTCAGCTCCTCAGCAAAAAACTTAATGTGAGTGTTTGCACGCTGCAACTCTCAGGCGAGATCCCAGTATGACAGTCCGACGTAACGTCTCTGTTCCCTCCTTCAGGGAATAGGGGTTACATTAGTAACCTAGAAGTTGTTTCTGGTAATTGATCAGTGTCGTCTATAGTTTATGTGGTTTGCTCTGTTTTTTTTTGGATATCTCCTGAGTGTTAAAGGGACTATGTGTAGTTTTTTAGGTATTTTTATTATCTAAAATCATTATTTTATTCATAAATATGTCCTCAATGGTGTACAAATTCCCTTTGCCAATGATCTGACTTATCCTCGTAAACGAAGAATTTATTATCTTTATATACATGTGACGGGTAGGTCCACGGAGGCTTCCATGTCGTTCCTCCATCTTGAAAAACTATAATAGCAGAGAGGGTCAAAAGGTGCTAGGCCAACGCGTTTCCACAGCGCGTTTTCGTTCAGAGCCAGCGTCACGTGACTGAAAGCAGCAGAAACGGAAGAGCAGAGCAGTGAGAGGCGCTTCACGGCCCCGGCAAGTTTAAAAGGCTGCATTGCACTGTTATTATTCATACTGTAACATTCGTTTGTTCGTTGTGTCAAGTTGCAGTTTGTTTGAAATAAACCTGTTCACCCGAAGGAAAACTCGACGAAGTGCTGTTAGAAGACATCCTGTCATAGCTTTTTGGTACATAACAGCTACCGTAGATGCAACACGCATTTGAAAAAGCGAGGCGCTGGAGAGCACAATGCGTTTGAATGCAAAATACAATTTCACCGCTAGATGGGAGAAATTCCTACACAATGTCCCTTTAAGAGTTAAAGATGGTTCATTATGCTACTCCGTTGGCGTGCACAGAACACTGAACCCAAAGAAAGAGAAAAGAGAAAAAACATGGACTTCCCAGCTGTTCCCAGAACATTACTGGTGAGGTTTTGACTGTGTCAGACATTCACTTCTCTGTGGAGAGCCGTTCAGCCCTGCTTAAAATGGTTGAGTCAGCATATTTTTGCCCCAGTGTGTAAGACACTGGTCCGTTTACAACTGGATAAAATAATCACAGACGAGCAGACGCCAGTGTCTCTTACTCTGTTATTTGAGTGAATTACATTTCAGCTTTGCCTAGTGCCTGCTGTCTATTTTGGCAGAAATAGTCAAATGTGTCTCAAACTCTTTTCACTAACATCTTTTTTGCTCTCTGTACCTGGGAATATTTCTACTGTGGATTTCTTAGATTGGTCTTTGATGTGCCAGGTTATTAGAGTAATTGATGGATTGTAAAATATATGATTACCCAAAGTCTCCTTGTCTCAAAAACAGGTAAATCTTAACTCCTTCCCTGCCATTGACGAAAATTTCTGGCTTTCCAAATTTTCACTGTTGTACGGTAGGGGGCGCTATGACACATCTTCTGAAAGAGTACTGAATCTCAAGATCAGAAGACATGTGAAGAAGAAGCTGAAACAAGCGATAGCATATACAAGCAGATGCATATGTAAAATATGAATGAATGTGACAAAGACCAATCTAAGAGATCCACAGTAGAAATATTGCAAAAAAAGTGTTAGTGAAATGAGTTTGAGACACATTTGCCTACTTCGGCCAAAATAGACAGCAGGCACTAGGCAAAGCTGAAATTTAATTTACTCAAATAACAGAGTAAGAGACACTGACCTCAACTATATAAAATATGCTGGCTGAACGGCTCTCCACAGAGAAGTGAATTTCTGAAACGGTCAAAACCTCACCACTAATGTTCTCTGTCATTTCAACTCCACAGACATTTTTTTAAACCAAATTTGATGTTCAGCCGTGTTATTGTTAGTGTTTTTTAAATGTATGAGTGCTCTCAGAGTGCTGAGCTTGAACACAATGTGAGTATAAATATAACAAGAAAAAGAAATGCTGATAAGTAAACCTGCGGCAGTGTAACTGCATACTGTGCTCGCCCCAGCCATTAAACTAACATTATTTTCCATAATAAGTCTATTGTTCTCGTGTCATTACACCTAGCATGGGTGTAGAAGCACTGAATGAAGCATTGAAGGAATCACTCTCTCCAATGTGATATTGTTAGGACGCCCTCTTGTGGCTCAAACACTTCCAAACTGATTTTAAATTAAACAAATCCATTCAGAATCAATTAATCAAATCTTTGTGACAATGTCTTTCTTTGTCTGACACACACCATTTCCATCCCTGTTTTTTCATTCATACAATAGCTAAAATATATTATATTCCTTAATTTTGTAAGTTTTACATAACATAACAGTAGATGTAAATATGATGCATCTTAAAAGTAATCGTAAATTCATTCTTACAACAATCAATAAACATTATTCAACCCCCCTGATCTGCAAGTTATTCTAGTGAACAAAATTTTCTGAAAACCCATCAACTAAACATAAGTAAATATAGTAATTTGAATACACAGAGTGATTCTGAGGATCTAAAGTTGATTAAGATCATATTGGCTCTAAAAAGGCAAATCCAAAATTATTCAACCCCCAGGGGTCAGTATTTTATAGAGAATCCCTTACTCTTAATAACCCCCAATAAACATATCTGACAAGCCTCTGACTCTCGACAGGAATCTGAGATCATTCCTCAGTAAAAGCTTCCAGATCACTGATATTTGCTGGTTTCTGTGCCACTGCTTTCTTCAATTCTCACCAAATATTTAAAACTGGAGTGTTACTTGAGCTAAGCTTTGGTAGATTTGGATGTTCTGCTGGAAAGTCCAATGATCATCAAGCTTCAGTTTACACGATAAAAGCATAATTTATCACAATTTTTGCCAAATACTTCAAAGAATCGATCACGCTGGTCACATGGTCAAGATTTTCAAATAGGTCAAGGAGCAATAATCAAGACAAACAATTAGCAGATATAGACATCAAACAAGAATACAGTTAAATAATACATATTTTGACGTAGAGGAACATAAATATCTATTTTGTTTTTTAAAGATATTTGTGCCAGACACACTGCTGATCCATGAGACCAAAAAGTTGCCAATGGCTTAATTATGTTTTCTCACAATTTTATTACATCATATATTGACATTATAACTTTCAGTATGCCTCTTAACTGATATGTATTTTATTAATAAATAAATAAATAAATAAAATACATTTGGACCTTCATTAAAGCTTACATTTGTAAATTTTTACGGTAAACATTTGATTTTTTTATATATATGTTTTAAAATCCTTCAGTATCGAAAACAGCGCCATCTGCTGGCCATCTTGGCTTGTAAAATGCCATTTTTTTAAGTAGATAAGCCTTAGTAAAAATGGTCACCAAACATCAAACCACCAAAAAGTTGTCAAAAGTTGAAAAACTTAACTGACAAGTTAGACATACAGCATAAACTTTAGAAGTATTCTTCACTCCTCACAATTCAACCAATCAGAAGTGTGCAAATTTAAGTAGAGATACAAGACGCAAATTAAACCTGCGGTGGAGTCAGCTTCCTGGTGCATTCAAGTCAAGGGCGTATTTATGAACTGAATGCACATGAACGCTGCCACAAAATCATGATTACGAGTGGGAAACTGGGAAATGTCTTTAAGCCCAGAGTTTCTGAGTTGGGGTTAGTGTAAAAATACGGCAGACACAACAGATGCAGAGTCTGTATTGATGGTACATTTGGACCTGCTGTAGTGATTACGACTTTCCAACAATACAGGGCTTCATGGGAAATTGCGCTCTGTACCTGATAGGCCTACATGCGTTGGAGTCTCAGTGTCACATGTAAAAACATTCAGAGTTTACAAAAACATTCACAACTTAAAGGGAATGTTCCTGGAATTTTAGGAATTGAATCTGAAAACACAACCACATGTGAATGATGCGCTAATGATAAGAAAATGCTGTGTTTGCTGGGAAAGGTATGCATTTGCTCTCAGTGTATTTGTCTTTAAACATACACATTATATGAACACATTGACACGTGAAAATTAAAAGTATAGAAAATTGTTCAATGTCAAATTCTAACGCTATTACTGTCACCTTGAGCAAAGACGAGAACATGGCAGCGAAGACTGACACTCGGTAAACACACAGTTAATGTGGTTTTACAGCACGGCACTATTCATGCTGATGTAATCCTCACCTGTATCATACTCTATACGTGCTTGTACAGATGTAGTTCACTTCACAGGCCTCCTAACAAGTATGAGAAACTGGTACTCTCTGGTGTTGGTCAACCATTACTTCTATAGTGATGTAGTGTAGTGCACTTCACTGTCATATGAGACATTAAACATGTCAAGGCACGTACAAGCCCTCCACTGATTGTTACTGTAACTGCTATGATTAGTAGGTATTTTTTTCCCTTGTTTCAATTAGATTCAGTGGGCACAACAGGACAATAAGAGCAGATCTGATGTCAGTTTGTTTACACTGTTGCCATGGCGAGCACGTTATCAACAAATAACACCACGCCCCTATTTACCCCGTCTCAAATAATCTTCATGTTTGCCAGAGCTGTTCTTACCTACTCAAAACATCAGTACTTTAGTAAAGTGTGTACTGTAGGGTCTGGGCTGAAATCAAAAGGTGCATATGATGTAACAGCACACAAATGAGTCTTCTCAGATAGTCCAGTGTGTGATAAAAAGACATCAAAGTTCATACGAAACCAATTGGTTCAAATGAAGGATAGCAATGAAAGCCTAGACTTGCACATCAGGAACATGAAGCTCCTCTTCAAGCACGTGGCTCAGGGTCGAAGGTCAAGGCAAGACTGTTTACATTAGACAGGTTCAGATGCTCTAGAAATAAACTCTGCCTGACGTCACAAAATGACTGTGACTGAAAACCTTCATTAGCATTCATGAGAAGAGAGGGAATTCCCATGCTGAGACTTGTTGAGGGAGTTACATAAGTAACACAAAAGTATTTGTTGAACTGACAATGACAAATACATGATTACACAAATGAACTTCAAAATGGTACGTAATATATAAAGCCTCTTTCACAAATACTCTTCAGAAGATGAAACTTATTAGATAGTGCTTATTAGATACAAAAAGACCCCATCAAATAGGAAGATGATCTGTGTATAAATTAGACTCACAGAACGAAACGGCATCTCGACTGCTTTTAAAGTGGGATTTGTCCCTAAATTATTATATTATTTTAATCATTGAAATAATCTGAAATAAATAAATCAAATAAATCAAGTTGTTAACTCAAATTTACTTAGGTTTTATTGAGGAACATACAGTTCTTGAAATATCTGTTGTCACAAAAAAACATGGTGTGGTTAATTAGTTTAATTTAATGTAATCAATAATACAGGTTTCTGTTAATAAAGAAAGCCAGCAGCTTTTGTCATGATGAAGGAAAGAGGACAAATGACCAGGAAGAAGAGTAAATGAAGGAAAGAAAGTCATTTCTTTTCAGAAAGAACTGAAAAGAAATGACAAAGCACCAGTCGTCAGGAAAGAAAAGAAATGTGACTGCATTTATGCATATAAAACATATCTTCATTAATAATTGAAAAAGAAGATGGAGGCATTTCCCAGAGGCTTCTCGTCAGATTTGGGATAAACAGAAAGCTCAAGTCAACAGTGTTATAGTTTTGTTTTATTAAGAAATACATTTTGTCAGTTTGTCATTGAGAATTGGAGTGAGTCACTGAACAACAAAGAAAATACTTATTTCCTCTTAGCAAAAAAAAAAAGATGGTTAAACCGCATAAAATTTCACACAATTAAAAAAAAAAAAAAAAAAAAAAAAACATTTTAATAATATCCATAATGGGACTACTGTATATAAAAGTAAAACATCTTGGGGACATTGGTCTATGAATGAGGCTCTGAACAGCTGGAGACTCTCGCACACACACTTCCCTTCTCAGAAAACACTCCGCTGACCACATGGTGGATAAAGACCGCATTTCCACAGAAGGATCCAACATAATAGAGTCAGTGTGTGAGAATCGGCATAATGAGTGGATTCTGACAAGAGGGGGAAAATGCAAGGAAACTGAGATGGATACTGATAATTCTCATTGTTTTGGGCAGGAAAGTGAGGAAAGAGTTAATGCCAACAGTGTGTTGGTATCAGTTATCAGAGCCTTTGAAATGCCAGACAAGCGTTCCTTAAGGAAGCCGAGCCGCGGACTGACGGTTCCCTCGAGTGCTCACTCCTGGATCCCAGACGGATGCAGTCATCCATCAGCCGTCCGCTGGATCAACGCTACGCTGTGCCGCCGAGAGGAAAGGTCAGTCATTTTAGGTTCATGACTCTGACAGACGGGCAGGGTCACAGCGGACGTGACCAACCAATCCTCCGGGACTAAAGCGGTTTAAAAGGTCAGTCTAAAATAGTCTCTGCCACAGTCAAAACTGAGAGATTCTCGGCTCTTTCTTTAGAGTCCTTCCTATTAATTGCTCAAATCAACTGTACAAACTCTAACATTGCTGGTTTGGTCATAGTGCAGTCACACGTTTGTACCGAACGACAGATTCTCTCATCCTATCAGCAATCAGAATGTGTTATAAGTTACGGGGGGGGGGGACATCGGATGGGGCCGTCAGTGCTTTATTCCTGAGAATAATAAGTGTATTGCTCCGGAGTGGGAATATGGAGCCGTGGCTCAATCCTCGGAGTGCATTTTATCAGGTTCTCCGTCTCGTGTTAAGCAATGTGCATATCCACATCCAGTCCCAACGTTGGTGGAAGTGTTTTTGGGCAGGGTCGGGATGGAGGGCTGGTTTAATCCATCTCCAGGTCCATAAGCTTGTTTCGGGGGCGAGGCGTGTGCATGGGGTTCCTGGAGAAACAGCAGTGTGCGACGGCCAGACCCAGCAGCACTGACAGGACACCAGCGATCACAGCAGCAAACACACCGTATCCCACCGGCATCCTCAAAGACTCCCACACTGCAGGACAACACACACAATCATTAATGCTCATGATGACAGCCACATATGGGGAAATATGGTATTCAAGATTCTTCATCATTAAATGCCCATATTCTAAACCTTCAAAAGTGGGCATTGCTTTCGACATCTTGATATGATAAGCGTATGAGGATACGAGTTTAGCGACTGGGGATGTAAATTTCTGAAGAGATGACGTAGTCTTAAAGCCTATTCACATCGCAAAGACAAACGCCAACAAACACCAACAGACATGTCTGTGCGATCAGTGTGTTACCGCTGTTGGAGTTTGTTGGCGTTGGTTGAGGTTTGTTTTCACTCGACTGAACAAGTTCAATCAGCGTTTGTCGGGTCTTGGAATATCTGAGCAGTGTGACATTATTTTCCAACAAACTCTAATGTAAACCTCCCTTTATTGATATGAAAATAGCCCAAACCTCATGAAAATCACAAACAAATCATATAGGCTAGTATATACAATCGTGTTTATTAGCTTTTAGTTTCATACGTAGAAACATTTCTCTATATGTATGTGTATATACACAGGTGCTGGTCATACAATTAGAATATCATCAAAAAGTTGATTTATTTCAAGAATTCAATTTAACAGGTGAAATTAATATATTATATAGACTCATTACATGCAAAGTGAGATATTTCAAGCCTTTATTTGTTATAATTTTGATGATTATGGCTTACAGCTTATGAAATCCACAAAATCCAAATCTCATAAAATTAGAATATTACATGAAATCACACAGTAATTACACAGGAATACTATGGTCATTGAACCAGGTTTTGGCAGTGTGGGCAGGTGCAAATCCTGCTGGAAAATGAAGGAAGCATGAAGTGCTCTGAAAATGTCCTGGTAGACGGCTGCGTTGACTCTGGATTTAATAAAGAACAGTGGACCAAAGTCCTCTTTTCTGATGAGAGCAAATTTTGCATCTCATTTGGAAACCAAGGTCCCAGAGTCTGGAGGAAGAATGGAGAGGCACACAATCCAAGATGCTTGAAGTCCAGTGTGAAGTTTCCACAGTCTGTGTTGGTTTGGGGTGCCATGTCATCGGCTGGAGTTGGTCCACTGTGCTGTCCACCCAACGCAGCCGTCTACCAGGACATTTTCAGAGCACTTCATGCTTCCTTCAGTAGACCAGCTTTATGGAGATGCTGACTTCATTTTCCAGCAGGATTTGCACCTGCCTACACTGCCAAAATAACCAGAACCTGGTTCAATGACCATGGGATTACTGTGTAATTACTGTGTGATTTCATGTAATATTCTAATTTTCTGGGATTTTGATTTTGTGGGTTTCATAAGCTGTAAGCCATAATCATCAAAATTATAACAAATAAAGGCTTGAAATATCTCACTTTCCATATAATATATTCATTTCACCTGTTAAGTTGAATTCTTGAAATAAATCAACTTTTTGATGATATTCTAACTATATGACCAGCACCTGTATGTATGTATGTATATATATATATATATATATATATATATATATATATATATATATATATATCAAATTTCTTCAAGTATGCACACTTTTGGATTAAAAGCCCTAACGGACGCTGTTCAGTGTATCTGTGTGAACACAATCCACAGCAGACGTGACTAAATATGAATGTGTTTCAAAATATCATAAGTTATGAATTGATTATTTTGCACTCCTGACATAAATCAAGAAAATACTATCACTGCAACCAAATTTTAGCATAAACAATGAACAAATATTGAAGCTGGAGTATTTCATCTTTCTAATGAAACCGTTTGTCCAGATCAATTGCAGTTCTCTGCATAAATCAAGTGTTTCCTGTCGCAGCAACCGCGGCTTCACCCTCAACCCGTCGTTTTATACGCCCTATTTTCAGATGTACACGTAAAGACATTCTGACTTGAAGTTTTGCAGGGGCAGTGTGAATTGGCCTTTACACTTGGCACAACATATTTTAATTGTGACAGGCCTGTGGTTCTAAAAGAAATCCTGGCAGACTCCCAAAAGTCCTCAGAAATCTCCATCCCCAGATGCTCCTTCCAAGCTTGCTTTAATAGTGGACACCCGGAGACCTTCATCTAGTGTTTGATAGCTGACTGTCCAACTATAACATGGGTGTCCAATCCTGCTCCTGCAGAGTTCAGCTCCAACATCCCAAAGTCATCCTGAAGACCAGGATCAGGTGTGTTGATAAACTCTTCTGGAAGAGGATTGGACACTCCTGGGCTGAATCCAAGATCACCCCCTAAACCCTAAATCACTATTCCTTACGTTAGTCCACTAATACAGTTCACTTGAAGGAGTGAACGAAAACAAGTGAGCGAATTCGGAGTGTACATTGGTTGTACACTCGTTATTGCGGTGCATTGTGGGATAGAATGAGTGCACTCAATAACGTCCACTATGGTTTTGGACACCACTAAAAATGGCTGTACCCTCAAATAATGCCCTGTTTGAGGGTATAGCGGGCGAATCTGGATTCAGCCCTGGTCTATACAGTATATGCTGGAGCCGGGCTGGGCAACTCTGGCCCTCGAGAGCCACTTTCCTGCAGAGTTTAGCTCCAACTCGGACCACACAGCTGCCTGTAGCTTTCTCGTGATCCTGGAGACCTTGATTCACTTGTTCAGGTGAGCTTGATCGGGGTTAAACTGTGCAGGAAAGCGGATCTCTAGAGCCAGAGCGGCCCAGGAGCCATTATTGAGGTCTTCTGTACGACCCAAACTAATAAAGCTAAAGAGACTACTCTGAAGAGACTGGAGTCTAGAAAGTCTTTACTTGCTGGCTCACTTCACCCTCATCACAGGGGGAATTTGTGGTTGCAACAGGCCAGTGGTTCTGAAAGTTTTCCAGTGTTGCCATCATATTCTCATGTGTATTCACCATAACCTCTATTTTTGACCCTTTGCGGAGATTGTCTCCATTAGGTTTTGCATAGCATGCATAAAGTGAGATATGCTGTCTAAGTAAATGTTCACATTTTTGTTTAGAGTGGGAATTACAGCTACAAGATCAACTGTGGAAAGTAATAACTACTACACACGGAAAGATACTTTTGAACTTTTCAAAAAACCTTAGCAAATAGTGCAGTCATATCGACTACTTTTGGGGTGATTTCATGTTGTTTTGTGAAACTGTGAACTGTGTTGGATAGAACAAAATCATCGTACAGGTTATTTCTTTAAGCTGTAACAGTTTGTTTAAGGAACCGTACTCATTACTGGAATCAGATTCAGAACCAGAATTTAAAGAGGTCATGAAATGGCAAATCAAAATGCTTTTGATATTTCCATATATAATAAATCCTACTTTAAAGATTACTCCCTAGATTAAATTATGAGTTTTTGTTTTCCACCCTTCTGAAACGGCAGGATTTGAAATCAGCCCATTTTTCCTTCAGACGTCCTTTAACATGCAAACTAAGCAGGTGTGCTCTTAATAACTCATGTCTGTCCATCATCACAAGAGCAATAGTGCTGTTTGAGATGTGGAGAAAGATAAGACTGTCTGATGTTGGTCTGTCTCTGAATATAGAAAAACTGCACATACCCTTCCGAAGATCAGGCTATTAGAAATGCAGGACTGAAGTTTAGTGTTTTACTGGCGTGCCTGAGCGATTGAACGAGAATGTTTTTGTTTGTCTCATTTCACAACAGACTCTTTTCTCAAAGTCGCCCTGTGGTGAAAATCAAGCTTTTGATGTTGTTTATGTCTATGTGGTGTTTTTAATATGCTTTAAGACAAACCATGTGCAAATTCATAAAAAAAGTATTTTCTCCTTAAAACTGCAGTGAAACAAAGACAGTCTCAAAAACACGGTTTGAAATCGCTGGTGTTTCTGACGTCACAAACTACCTTGTAACCAATCAGATCAACGTGTGATCGTCAATGAGTGGATCTCTGAGCTGAGTGAGTGAGTGGAGGCGGGGCTCATTTGCATATTCATAGAACCATGCATACCAAATGAGGCAAGGGTGTCGAGTTACATTAAAGCTATTTTAAGGCATGACAAAATTCAAGGAAAAAACGTTTAAATGTCACTTTGGTGATCAAAGATGAGTTTTAAGGGATAAAATGATTGACTACAGGGGGACTTTATTATTCTCAACATGCTGCCGCTTTTTCCTAAATATCTTGTATCGAAAGCTCTGGCAGTGTCAAGTACTTTGTCCTCAGGGGGAATCGTTGTGGTCGCATTGGTTCATTTTAATCTGACTCTGGCTCAAACATACACGTCTCTATTACAGCGCTCTCCATCTTAAATGTCAAAACATACATGACACATGCTGAGGGGGAGGGCATGGATACGGTACGAGGAACTTGGCCAATTACAGCATTGGGGGTTTACTGACGTTTCTGACGTTTTTTTGAGTAAGCTAACCTCCAGAATTGTAATACAACTATCTGAAAATGCATTTCATGACCCTTTTAACAATCCCATCCCTAGACTAGATTCCCATTAGGATCTTACATTGCATCTGTACGGAGAGAAACGCTGAAGCCGAGGTGAGGTCCTCCTCCCTGCTCCAGGCTCCAGTGGCGGGGGACAGGAGCCAGGGAGTGGCGCTACAGTGGTACTCTCCCGCATCTCTGTCCTGAGTCGTGTGCAGGCTGAGGACAAACGTGTGCCGGTCGGTGCGCTCCAGGCTGCTGTCGTTGGAGCTCTTCTTCACCACCCCCCAGCGGTCCATGCTGATGAGAGGAGGCTGTCCTCCGTTCTCCACGGCCCAGCCCGAGCCCCGGAACCAGCGGACGTCGAACGCCACATCACCTGTGGGACACACGCCGTACAGCGGTTCAAGTCAACATGGATAAAAATGACAACTGGATTGTGTTGCTCTACAAATCTTGTCATCGAATAACATGTTTTACTCAGAAATAAGTCTGATTATGGAAGTCAAATGGGCTCTGGGCTCTTTATTCATGAGAGGTAAACTAAAGGTCAAAGGTTTAGAATAATTAACAAGAAAAAATATGACTTAAAAATTATAAAATATTTTTCAGTATTATGTGAAAATAGAAAACCGATATTTAAATGGTAATGATATTTCACAATATTTTAAAATGTAATTTATTCCTGTGAGTGCAAAATAATTACTCCAGTCTTCAGTGTCACATGATACACATGATGATTTGATGCTCAAGTTGTGCAACAGTTGTGCTGCTAAACATTGAACAATTATTTTTTTTTCCATTAAATTGATCAGATGTGTCAGTAAAGACATTTATAATGTTATAAAAGATTTCCATTTCAAATAAATACTGTACTTTTGAACTTCCTATTCAAAGAATCCTGAAAAATAAAATGCATCTCAGTTTCCACAAAAATATGAAACTGTTTTCAACATTAATAATAAACAGAAACATTTCTTAAGCATCAGATCATCATATTATACTGATTTCTGAAGGATCATGTGACACTGAAGACTGGAGTAATGATGCTGAAAATTCAGCTTTGATCACAGGAATAAATTACACTTTAACATATATTCACATAGTAAAAAAAACTATTTTAAATTGTAATAATTCACTGTTTTTCTGTATTTTGATCAAAAAAAGGTAGCCTTTGTGAGCAGAAGAGACTTCTCTCAAAAGCATTTATGAAAATCATAATTACTCCTAACTTTAGACAGGTGGTGTGTCACATGTGGATTCGACGCTCTTGTTCACAGGCGTTGTGTTTCAGCACTTCAAACATCCGTGCCGGTGCTGCAGATTATTCATGTGTGTTTACCACAACCACAAGTGTACCCATGACGTGTATGGAAAGGAAACCAAGCTAAAAAGTCTTTCAAGTGGTTGTATAGCACTACAGCTTCACTGAGGCGGCAGGAGACTCGACAGGCTTGGACACGCCGTCCCACTGCTATGTGAGGAATCTCAATGAAGGACATTGGGTAATCAGAAACTGACAGCCACGATCACCACAGCAGTCTGATACTCAACTCACAACCAAGCTGATAACTACAACAATCCCATGTGAACTGCACACAACTTATGACTCTTAAACTGTCATATGGATCTTCAGATTTATTTCTGAGTTCGTAACAATTTCATTGCTCACAATTTCAGAATTTTTTAGCTATACATTTAGCTTTTTTTCAATATCTTGATATTGATTTTGTTTGACACTGGCTTAAAGGTGACATATGATGCCGCTTTTCACAAGATGTAATATAAATCTATGGTGTCCCCAGAATGTGTCTGAAATTTCAGCTCAAAATCCCCCCAGATCATTTACTACAGTTTGTCAAATTTGCCCCTTTTTGGGTGTGAGCAAAAACGTGCCTTTTTGTGTGTCCCTTTAAATGCAAATGAGCTGTTGCTCCGCCTCCATTCAGAAGAGGGCGGAGCCTTTACAAGCTTCAGAAACTCCAGCAATAACACACACCAATCTCACTCATCCAGAATCCAGAATAACCAGCAGCGAGTGCATCCGTACGGAGAGACTCAGGAAGAGGTTCACTTGTAGACGTTTCTGAATGTTAGTGGAGACATTTATGTAGTTGTTGTGGAGTTACATTGATTAATCTCATCATCATGTTGAACTTTTACACAAGTGTCCACAGTTCCTGAGGTGTTTATAAGACAGCGGTGACATGTTTTGGTCAATAGTGTCTCGTCTCAACGACAGAACAGTTTCAGGCTTTACTCGAACTTCTGCCATTGCGCTAGAACTGGTCACTGTTGTCGCTTGTGAAACCAAATGTCGGCTGGTGTGTGTAAACCTGCAGATTAATGACGGTAATATTATAATAAGATCCTTTTCATACGTCAGAACGGGAGAGAAATATGATCGTATTATTTTTTGACATGTTTGCAGAGAAAGTCTTAACAAAACAAAGTTACTGGGTTTCACTCTTCATGTTTTCTGGGTTGGTAGATGAACTGGGGACCCGATTATACACTTACACACGGGAAAAGTCAGATTTCCATCATATGTCCCCTTTAAAAGCGTTTTTAGAGGAACCATCATTTCAACCAAATGTTTATATATATATACACACACACACAAACAAGCATGTTAAGATCTTTTTTTTCTGCTAAGTCTTGCTCTCTTTCATACAGAAATCGATTACAAGTCAATCTCCAGTTCAGATTCAGTCCACCCATGATGACACTAGTTAATGAAGGAAAGCCTTTGGCACTGTAGGGGTCCTGATCATCTGCACTGTACATGTTATATGATCATCAGTGGATGAGGAATGACACGTCTGAACTAGCGCTCGCGTCGCTGACTGTTCCCTACATTCACTGGATAATTGTGCCTCTTCTTTTCATGATGGCTTCTAATGCTGATTGCGGTGACAGGCCAGATGCGGGTTGAATTTTGGGCATCACTGCTTTATTAGTGTACAAAATGACTATTAGGGTGGTGTTTCCCACACCTCAAACACTTGCCCTGTGAAAAGAGATTTTTTTATGCACATAAAAAGAGATTTTTATAGCCACAAAACATCTCTCGTTGTTGCAAATGTCTAAATAATAAATAAAAATCCTGTTTTCAAAGTAAAAAGGTTTGCTTCATAGCCTCCATAGTTTGCGTAGGACTGCCTCTGATCTCCAGCACCAGTGTTTTCTCTGAACCAGAGCCTAAGGGAGCCGCGCTGGCCTTATTCTCAACCACTGGAAACAACTAGGCCAAAATGAGCCTTAAAACAATGTTGTTTCTGCCGAATAAAAGCAGAACTGGAGAGTAGCTCTGACTGTCCTCGCGGGATCCTTCATCTCCCGGCCCTCGCTTCCCTTCAGCTGGAGCACATGTTCTCGGATACATTACGGAGTACATTAGTCAGCCTGAGCGCAAGAACAAGCAATGCAGGCATTAAGATTTATGAGTTTAATTAAAAATTAAACACTGTAATGTGATTTCACACTACAGAGCTGTAGAGGAATAGTTCACCCAAACCGAGGTGAACACGTCGTTCCCAACTTCTATTCTGTTATTATGGGTTTTTTGGGGGGGTGAAAAGCAAAAAGTAATTATCACACAGCTCTGGAGGGATAGTTCACTCAAAATAGTTATTATTGTTATTATTTGGGCCCTGTTTACATCTGGTGTTAAGATGCGTTTTGGTCGATCAGACACTAAATATCGCTGTAAACGGGGTCTAACGCTTTTTGACAGAGCAGAAACTAAAGCTGATGCTCTCCGTATGTTTTTCTGTCGTCTCCGGGCACTTACATATGTACATTGCTTGAACTTATTTAATCCATTAGATCGAAAGATCTGAAAAAACACATTTACCCGCCCATAGACCCTCCGCTTGAAGAAATCAGGACAGAAGTGTTTGAAAGTGGACAGAAGAGACGGATTAAGACACCGGGTGTAAACGGGAATGTGTCCCTCGTCTACTTGTGATCTGATCGACCAAAACGCATCTCAATTCCCGGAGGAAATAGGGTTTTACTGCAACAAAACTACATCTTTATTTATTCTGTGGAACATAAAAGAAGATATTTTGATAAATGTCTTTCTTTAAAGGCACATTGTGTAATATTTAGGACGATCTGAACAGAAATGCAATATCATATACATAACTATAGTGGAGTATAAAGACCTTACATAATGAATCGGTATGTTTTTCTTACCTTAGAATGAGCCATTTCTATCTACATACACACATCGACATGTTTCTACGGTGGCCCTGAGCGGCCAAAGCGTTTCGTTACTATGTTGTTCTTCCTGCAGAGAAGCTGCTAAAGTCAGCGAACAAAACACTGACACGATGATGAACAAGTAACAATAATATTCGCAATAACATTGTTTCACTGAATAATTAAGTAAACCTAATTTCCTAATTTATCTTTGTAAAGAAACCTCATTGCTGAACTGGCTACTCTGCTGTCTCAGACGACGACATCACTTCCTGTCGGCCACCGTAACTTCTGTTGGGTGTAATTCGCAACCTCACCACTAGATGCCGCTAGAAATCACACAGTGCACCTTTAATTCCATGAAATGAAAGTCAATGAGCTTCAATGCAGTTCAATGAGGGTGAGTTAATGATTGAACTCCGTTTAATTTACTTTGTTTCTCAAACAAAACGTACTGTGTGGCTTCAGAAGCCTTGGAATATAGTGAATGAGTCATGTGGACTATTTCTACAGAAAATAAGACCGGATTGGAATGACATACGGATGAGTAAATGATGACTGAAGATTCATTCTTCGGTGAACTGCTCTGTAAAAACACAAATCCTCAGAGACACAGTACAGTCGGCTGCAGTTCGACTCCCTGGGGATTACACTTAAAGAAACACAATGGAGACAGAAACCTTTTCCTTCAGGGCGACAATCTTTTCAGAATCCGAACAATAAAAGCAGCACAAAAACATCTCTCGTTTCTCTATACTGTACACTGAATAGAGAAGTGTGAACATTGTGCTGACATGTATCTATGACTACAGCAAGTGTGTGCCTGTCTGTGGCTTCAGACGGATGACGGAGGAACGCTTCACCTCTTATGCTCGGTATTACCCAACATTCAACCTCAAGAGTGCAACATTTCTGACTGATACGGTCTGTGTTCCTCAACATGTTTGGGATCACTGAACAAGTACACATCCAACCACTGATGTCCGATAGGAAACAGCAGTGCTTGAAAGGCAGCAACAGTTTTAGGTTTTCAATTTGTCTGTCCACATCAAATGAGGCAAAAAATAAACAATCACAAAACAGCCAATCACAAGAGTTCCCTCTCTTTTAACACTTCCTTGCACTCACAACTAACTACTGTACTGGGTGTGGGTGTATTAGGTTTCGTATTAGGTGTTTTATGTCTATTTGGAGGTCATTTTCGTGTTTTCTACTTTTTTAAACAGAACTAACACTTCTAAAAAGTTTTTGGAAGTTGATATCACAATTAATAAGCTAAAACAATTCACAATCAAGAGGCTGTGTAGAACTTTAAAGTCACCATGAAATCAAAGTGGTTTATTTTAATTGTTTTGTGCAATATTGTTATACGTGCACATCATTATTGTTTTAAATTCAGAATAACTTCCTCTTACAGCATCTCTTCTCTTCTCTGGTGACAAGGGCGGGGCAACCTGTCACTCACATGAGATCAGCCAATAGCAAACCAGCACCATCCAAACAACCAGTCAATTCCCCACAGACAAAATCAAGCCCCGCCCTACATTAGTTCTTGTTCCAGAAGCCGCTTCACTCGGATATAACGTCTCTCGGATATTTTGCTCAATTTCACCAACGAAAACAGTTCCATCTCTGAGCAACACACGTGTTGTTACTGAATGAACGAATCGGTTGAATGAATGATTCAATGACTCACTCATTAAAAGTGATTTGCTGCCAACTACTGGCGGTTTTAATTTAACATTTAAAGTACCTTTTCATTTTTAAAATCATTTCAAAATATCAATATTCAATGATTTATGTTTCAAAACACTATTTATGCATTAGTAACTGCAGGTTAAATGCCTTCATGTCCCTCTGAGCTGCATTAAACAGTCTGTGTAAAAGCATCTAAATGCCACTTTCAGATGCAGCGTCTGTGTTTCCTCTGCACTAACTTTTTTTATACCGATTTCAATTAATTGATACAAAATTGAATTTACTGATTAAATGCAAGAATTTCGACTCAAAATATGATGCATACATTTAATTAGGTTAGAAAAATGGCTTTATAAAAAATAAAAATGCCCACAAAAGGTAAAAATCTATTTAAACTTATTGGAAAAGATGATTTCTGTCACTGATGTGAACTGACCACTGCACAGAACATACACTTCAGGAGTCTCTGTCCTAAACCTGCCAATGTACCAACACAAACACACACAGAAAAATACTGTCTAATTATCATCATCGAGAAAATATCGAGATAATATTTTTTGTCAATATCGCACACCGTTAGTCACAATAGGTTAGAAAAGATGAGAGCAACTTCCGTTTCATGTAGACTTTAAATGACGGACGTTACAATTCTGCCAAAATCTGAAGAAAGGACCAGTTTACCACAATGACCAACATTCATGACATTTTACACATTGTACGGTTTGTTCATTATAGACTTTGGCTAAATTGATTATGCTTTCAGCTACTAATAATAGCAGTGCTCTGAGTTCCATTCAACACACTTTACCGTATTAAAATGGATTCCACAGATTTTCACCAAAAATATGTGTACAAATGCTAAAATGCCTACTTTTTAATAGTAGATCAATAAATAATATTAAGTTTAAGCACTTTAGTCATAAAGCAGCACTTCAATTTGCTACCCCATATAACAGCTCATACCGTATTTATAAGTAACTATTAAGCAACAGCAACAAAAGGAAAAGACGTGATACAGGATGTGACTCAGGGGGCGAAGTTGAGGTGATAATATACAACTGGAGGCATTAGTTTATAATACGGTCTATGAATAACTGCAAAAACCCACAAAACATGAGCAACAGCATGTGACTAAGGAAAAACGAAGACTCTGGTGCTGATGAATAACCTGAATACTGATGCCTTAATCAAAAAGTTAAACCTGGATACTGATATTAAAACATGCCAAAACATGCCATCCAGAGAGCTTTAAAAGTGGAGTACGGCCAGGACTGAACAGTGCATAGACACAGATGACTGGTCAAAAGCTAAAAAAGTGTTTTACAAAAAAACTTTAAATAATTCAAATACTTAAAGCACTCGGCTACTTTTGAGGTTCTGTTATTTTCTTACATCAGTGCTTTAAGAAGAATGTGACATTGTGAATTGAACAGGGAGATTCAAGTTCACTGTGGGTGAATTTCACAAAACTCAAAATACATTCCTGTACAATAAAATCTCATTACTTATATAAGTATACACTTTATAATAATTTGGACAAACCAAAATTAAAATGCAATGTCATTGGATTAGATAAATTATCAAATGAAATCACATTTGTTTGAAATTAGAATTAGACATCAGAAGGTTTGAAATTATAAAAGAGAAAAACTATTGTATTATATGTATATTGATTATGGAAGTATCTCAGTACTTGCCAGTGTTAGGAGAGGCGTTCAGTATGGAAATGATGCACTTCATCTGGACTGTGTCTCCTGGTAACACACTGTTTGCTTCTGAATGAATGGATATGTTGAACACTGGACCTGCAGATCGGGAAAAACACACACAAACACACACACACACACACACACACATTAAAGTCTACCTAGATTTCATGTTGAAGACTTCTATAAACATTTTAAAAAATCAGTTTATTCATACTTTTGTTGTAATTCATAAAAAATAGAGTAAAAAATTGTTTCAAAGTGCCAAAGTGAGAGAGTCCAAAGTTCCAAAGAGAGAGTCCAAAGTTCCAAAAAGAGAGAGAAAGTTCCAAAGAGAGAGTCCAAAGTTCCAAAGAGAGAGTCCAAAGTTCCAAAGAGAGAGAGAAAGTTCCAAAGAGAGAGAGAGAGTTCCAAAGAGAGAGTCCAAAGTTCCAAAGAGAGAGTCCAAAGTTCCAAAGAGAGAGTCCAAAGTTCCAAAGAGAGAGTCCAAAGTTCCAAAGAGAGAGAAAGTTCCAAAGAGAGAGTCCAAAGTTCCAAAGAGAGAGTCCAAAGTTCCAAAGAGAGAGTCCAAAGTTCCAAAGAGAGAGAGAAAGTTCCAAAGAGAGAGAGAGAGTTCCAAAGTTTCTAAACTATTGTCTACATAGGCAGCTTCCTGACTGAATTTGAATCACAAAAGTGATTGAATTGTAAAATTCCACATAGTGGAACTCAGAACAGAGCATAGATTCACCTCACAATTGATTTTAAAAGTTGCAATGATGCAATACTCTGTATATTAAAGTGCATAACACACACAAATGTTGGATATAATGGTCCATTTGAATTAGTCTGAACTATTATAGATACTTGAAACATTGAATGAAATATTGCTGCAGGGATGACGCATTTTTGTGAAATGTTTCTAAAAACGAGTTCTATCTTAAATGTGTCATAATAACATAAAAAGGGTGCAGCTAGTTGTAATCCAGATATTATAATGCATGACAAAACAAAATCACAATTAAAATAATTATTGAAGAATTGTTAAACGTTCAGAAAATGTAATTAAAAAAGTAATATATTTCCCTGCATCTGACAGGGTGGGCAAGCTGGCATAGATCAGCCCTCACGTTTTATTCTGTGACATAAAATATATCGTTAATACAGCCTTTTAATTTTTTAAGCTTTTATTTAAAAAGTGTGTAAATGTGAGTGTAAATGTGAGTGTGTAAATGTGAGTGTGTAAATGTGAGTGTGAGTGTCTGTCTAAATATGAGTGTGAAAATGTGAGTGTGTAAATGTGAGTGTCTGAATGTGAGTGTGTGTCTAAATGTGAGTGTGTGTAAATGTGAGTGTGTAAATGTGAGTGTCTAAATGTGAGTGTCTAAATGTGAGTGTGTAAATGTGAGTCTAAATGTGAGTGTGTAAATGTGAGTGTGTAAATGTGAGTGTGTAAATGTGAGTGTGTAAATGTGAGTGTGTAAATGTGAGTCTAAGTGAGTGTGTAAATGTGAGTGTGTAAATGTGAGTGTGTAAATGTGAGTGTGTAAATGTTGTCTAAATGTTGTCTAAATGTGAGTGTCTAAATGTGAGTGTCTAAATGTGAGTGTGTAAATGTGAGTGTGTAAATGTGAGTGTGTAAATGTGAGTGTCTAAATGTTGTCTAAATGTGAGTGTCTAAATGTGAGTGTCTAAATGTGAGTGTGTAAATGTGAGTGTGCAAATGTGAGTGTCTAAATGTGAGTGTCTAAATGTGAGTGTGTAAATGTGAGTGTCTAAATGTGAGTGTCTAAATGTTGTCTAAATGTGAGTGTCTAAATGTGAGTGTGTAAATGTGAGTGTGTAAATGTGAGTCTAAGTGAGTGTGTAAATGTGAGTCTAAGTGAGTGTGTAAATGTGAGTGTAAATGTGAGTGTAAATGTGAGTGTAAATGTGAGTGTGTAAATGTGAGTGTGTAAATGTGAGTGTCTAAATGTGAGTGTCTAAATGTGAGTGTCTAAATGTGAGTGTCTAAATGTGAGTGTCTAAATGTGAGTGTGTAAATGTGACTACAGAGGTCGTCTGGGACATTAAACATCATCAGCATCCGCTTTTAAACTGTTTATAAATCACACTCTTAAAAACCAAACTTTTAGGGATTTTTTTTTTTTAAATGGTGGTGATGTTGAAGTCATGTAACCGTGGTGTCATTCCTTTATATCCTACATTTAGCTTTTTACTTCAGGCTTTCAAATTCATAAAAGTTGAGTTAGTTTGTGAAGATTATCAGGATGAACAAAAAGTGCAAGAATCATAAATATTTGTTTGGTCACAGACCATATTGGGGTTTTTGTGTGTCCTGACAAAACAAAACAGGGTCTGCAAAAATATGTTATCACTCCAGCGCTCTATAATCAACTTTTCATTAGTGTGTTCTGCCATTTTGGACTTATTTTTTCCCATTTTGGGATAGCCACATGCAGCCACATGTATCTTTTTGTGAAAGATACATGCAGTTTTGCCTCAGTATTTGGATTTAGTTTAGCTTGTGGAACAAGCTTTCAGATCAGAAGTGTCTATGATGTTTTAAAAAGCTGCCCATGAACGAGAGAGAGTGTGTGTGTGTGTGTGTGTGTGTGTGTGTGGGCAGCAGGAATCTGCCCTGAGGGAGAGACTATAGCGCTCTAGTCATCCAGAATCAGACATAAAGAGGAAACTACAGCATTAGTGTGTGTGAAACATGACCTCAGCTGTAAACACACCTACAGGCAATTCAGCATCACTCTCATGAGTGTTAGAGCTCACTGTATTCTGAGTCTCGTCTAGTTAGCAGTGCAATACCTGTGTGTTCAAAGGCAATCTTGATCTTGTTGGATTCAGCGCTGATGGCTTTGGCCCACTCTTGTTTCTGATCCCGAGTCCAGGCCGTGACGTCGCAGTAATAGAAGCCGCGATCCGTGACCTGGACCCCGTACAAGCGGAAGCGGTACTCGAGCTGCCCGGTCTTCTCCAGAACCACGCTGTCGACCCGGCTCGGCTCGCTCCACTCCTCCGACTGCAGAACCGAGTCCTGGCTGAGCGACAGCACTTTCCGGGACTTGCCTCCCGAGGTCTCCTCGAAGCGGATGAGGACAGTGTAGCCGGGGTTCCTCAGGTTCTGGCCCGTCACCTGACAGGTCATCTCAAACGTGGATCCACCCGTCGAAGCTTCTCTCACACGGTGGGCTACTACTCGCAAATCTGGAGCTGCAAAGACCACACAAAAATACATCATGAAGCATTTGTAAAATACAGTCCTTAAACTTCCCTCAAAGAGTTTCTACCCATCTAAAAAAGACATGTATTTTTGTTTGTATCTGAAAGCAGGAATAGTGGGCATGGCATGAACCAAATAGCAAGAACCTATTCCAGACCAAGCAGTTCTTGCTCTTGCTGAGAGCAGATTTTGCAACTTTGACCAGTAGGTGAGTGAGTCACAAAACAAAATTCTTTTTGGCAGACAGGAAATTTAACAAATCAAGCAATGAATTATGTTTAAATACAGCAATATGAGACGACTTCAATGCATTACGTTATAGTGTTTTCTTTTTCTCACATTGTTTTTACATTTGGTTTAAATCGCCTGTTCAGGAGGTAGAGGTCTATGTGCAATTGATTTTCCTGCAAGATTTTGCACAAAATATGTTTTGTCACGATCCCTTCTATGCAGATTTTTCAGTCCCAATCCTGTAAAGGCCAGCAAACGCCAACCCGACGCCAGGCAGTGTCAGGCTGTGTTTGAGTGTTGGGTCGGCTTAGTTTGCTCTGTGAGTTCTGCACCGCTGGCTCTAGTCGGTCGCCGTCGGGGTTTTTTGGGCCGGTTCAGCATGTTGAATCAGGGCGTCGGTGAGAGAGAGAACTCGGATTGGCTGTTCAGCTTAGCAAACGAATCAGAGCACGAGAATAAAAGTGAAAGCAAGCAAAAAAAACGGTACAGACAGAAGGCGGTTATAATTTTCATCTTACCTGAGCATTCAAATATTTTCATGATTTCCATTACACGAGAGTAGATGTTAAAACTTCATGCTGATTTGTACTCGGCTTTCGCCAAGATAAGCAACACTAAGACGTAGTTTTACAGTAAACTATGCTTCACCCATTTACGCTTCTTTCCATATGGTGGTGTGACTCCCCTTCTGTCCGGCGTTAACGACTGCAGTGTACTTGGCACGTCAGCACACACGACGGCTGCAACTACAGTGTGGTCTCCCTAGTGGACCAGCGCGACAACCGTCTGGATTGAGCCAAGTAGGGGACATCTCTAGGGTCTTCAAGTGGGCACCTTCCGTCCTCAGTGTTTCGTCGACTAGCCCACGACACCCCCTCCGTCCCCCACTCAACTCAGCCCAGCTTACTGACCTCTACATCCCTCCTGCTGCTGAGACCTAACCACAATCTCACAATCTCTCCGCAACCCAACCATACGCGTCAACCCGTTTGACTAAGGCTGTCGAGCCCCACTGGTGCGTTAATATGCAGTTTCAGTGGCAACGGTTCCGTATGGCATACCACCTACCGCAAAACACAATATCTGCCCAACCACCCGTCATTAACGCAATATACACAGGAACGTAATGACTGTAAATACTATACAACCTATACAAATAAACCAACAGACTCTTCAAGTTTTCAAGAATTCTACGAAACCGTAGCATGGCGGCCTGTACACAGCCAGCTAGAATCTTTCCGTCTCAACCACAGCCAGTTGCTGCTCCTTTCTGCTGCTTCAGATAAGTTCTTTACTGTGCGACGCAACTCTTGGCCACTGAATCCGACGTCTCTGAGGAACCGGGTTGTAGAGTGTGCCACAAAACCTCGACAACCCACTTCCACTGGATAAACCTGGACTCTCCATCCTCGCTGTTCTGCTTCAGTGGCCAGATGAGCATACCGCAGTTTCTTCCTCTCATATGCCTCATCTACCGCATCCTCCCATGGCACTGTTAACTCTATCAGTTGAACAATGCGTGCTGATCCAAACTACAAAACAATATCTGGTCGGAGGTTAGTGGTGGCAATCTCAGGTGGAAAAATAAGCCGTTGATCAAGATCAGCCAGCATCTTCCAGTCCCTAGCAGCTTCCAGTTGTCCTGGGCGAGAATTGGTGTTAACACCTTTTCTTGGTGGTTGCTCGCCTGGGCGGAGGAATATTGTCTTCTGCGTGTAATGTTTTGCTAGAACAGGCAGCAACTTATTGGTCATACTACGTTTGCCTTCCAATGCTAAAGCCAAACATCGCAATACTTGGTCATGGCGCCAAGTAAACCGACCTTGGCTAAGAGCCACCTTACATCCTGTCAAAATGTGCCTTAAAGTGGCAGGTGATGAACACAAAGGACAAGAGGGATCCTCTCCTACCCAGAGGTTTAGGTTCTGCGGTGATGGGAGAACATCATATGTTGACCTAATAAGGAAACTGATCCTACTCTCTTTCATTGACCAAAGGTCTTGCCAGCCCATTTTGCGTTGTTCCACACTCTCCCATCTCATCCACTCTCCCTGCTTGGCCTGGGAAATGGCCTTTATACATCATCCTCTCCTCCTGCTTTCGCACCTCGTTGACTACCAGCTTCCTCCTTTGAGCTGGGCCTGCATTGTGCCATTTAGGAGGAGCTAAACTGAGCCCAAAACCCCCTCTTCCATGCTGTACCTGTCCCACGATATCACCAATTTGAAGGTCAGCCTTTGCCTCTACTACAGATTTCTTTGCTGCCCACTTTCTACCAGTTTTTACCACAGGGGCTGCCTCCCTTACACATTTGTCGAGTGACTCTGCTAAAGTCATTTCCAGTCTGACCTTGGCACACTTAAACTCCTCGGTTAAAGCAGAGACTGGCAGCTGCAATTACTCCTTTCCGGGACTTACTATAAAGTCCCGCTCTGCTGAGGCAACATGGAACTCCCAACCATTTCCTGATGTATGAACTTATTAACGCTTCCAGCTTATCCACTGTTGTCAAAGAAACCTCGTACACAGTCAGTGGCCACAGTAACCTCGGCAGTAGACCAAACTGAAAGCACCAGAGTTTTAGTTTGCCTGGTAGAGCACAGCTGTTTATGCTCTTCAACCCTTCCACTGCTTGTCGTCTAACTTCTCCCACTCGAACTGCGTCCTCTAGATCCCCATCGTACCATCTCCCAAGACTCTTCACTGGCTTCTCAGAAACTGTTGGTATTGCCTCACCATTAATGAAGAATGTTTTATCTACTACTTTCCTTTAACTATCGAGATGCTCATTGATTTAGAGGGCTTCAATTGCATTCGTGCCCATTCAATATTATCTGTTAACTTCCCCAATAACCGATTAGTGCAGGCTACTGTTATAGTCATGGTTGTCATGTCATCCATGTATGCTCTGATTGGTGGTAGTCGCATCCCAGAAGCCAAGCGCTCTCCTCCTACTACCCATCTTGGTAGGCGGTTATAATTTTCATCTTACCTGAGCATTCAAATATTTTCATAATAACATGAGCCGACTGGAGTGAAGAAAGGGATCAGCATGATTGATATTCAAAAACAGTAAGCAAGCACTGCTTTGTTTACAGCTTGTATATCTACAGTCCTAGTTTCGGTTTCCCTTTTTGAATGATGAAAATAGACTTGATACCTGCTGATACAGACAGATATTCACTTCCACGCAGGTGCAGAACATTTGTGCTAGTTGACAATCACCTTTAGTCGTTTCAGTGTGTTCAAGCGCAGCTGTTCAGCCAAGACGCAGCCTCGTTGTGTCCCAAGCTTTAGATTCAGTCTCCCTGTGGTGTCATTGACTACTTTTTCTAATTTCCCAACACACAGACCTCACATTGTGGCATGTTAAATCACAGGAAGGTATTTTGCCTCACTGCTGCTTGCAATCGAAAGACATTGAAAATATCAAAAGTGTAAACTGCTTTTTTTTGTGTGCAATGGACGAATAAAGCATATAACATTCTGCACCTTAAAAACTACATAAATTTGAGCATCTTTTAATTTACGAGTCTTTATTTCTGTATCCCACTTCCCTCGCACACATCCGTGTAGATCCGGACATATCTTCTCAGTCCCACTGCTCACCATTCACATTTGACAGACATTGATTGGAAATCCTTCAAAAATGTAAGACGCTTCATCTGAAGATCAGACTTTCCTCAATCAGTGTGCCAAATTTCTCAAGTTTTTGCCATACGGTTCTTCCAGAAATTATAAACAAAGAATACTAACAGACGCCATCACACCTTACAGGTGCTCGCCACCTAACACGTATCAGAAACGTACATTTCGTCATCATCAGATATAGTTTCAGAGCACAGCGTCAGTGAGAATGCAGTGGAGAGCGTCCAGTCCCTGACAGAGCGGCCATTGTGTGCTAAATCTGTCTTCACAGAGAACACGCCATCACAGACACAATTAAACTCATTTACTCTAATCCCTTATTGAGTGCTGAAAAATGAGAGACAGTGGAGACTTTCAGACACCAAGCTTTGATACTTTTTAAAACAGTGCTATAAATGGAGCAATGGTCACAGATGCAGAAGCTCTTACCTCATGGGTAAAAATGAAATATCAGGAGAGCGTTTGAAAGGACAGGCTGGGCTAAACACATTCAAACATACTTGCTTAGAGTATATTTCTGGCCAAAGACATGTTTCATGGCCAACTTTATCGAATTAGATGTAATAGTAGGGGTGTAACGATACCCTCGTGTCACGATTCGATACATATCACAATACAATATTATTGCGATACACCAAGACATATGATAAAAGGTTACCAAAAAATTAACTGTTGATTAAAATGCTCAATTTGATATAACATTGGGGGTGTAAATGAAAAGACTTTCAGCTGATAACCCAATACAGACACCAGAATAACAATATTCATGATTCTGAAGCTGAAAATACTGAATTGTTTTAGATGAATAAGCTTATACTCTGTCACTATTTGTATGTTTCACCGGCGTCGTAGCGAGCTCACTGGCTAACCGGCTGAAGTTATTATGGACATTATAAAGTTTTTTATACGGAACACTAACAAACACATAAGTTATTCCCCCCCCCCCCATACTTTAATTTAAAAAGTAAATCTTTAATATATTGTACATTCATTGCATAAAAAGTAAAATATTTCAAGCCTTTTATTGTTTTAATCTTGATGATGGGCTCCGGTACGCCTCTCTCAAAATGTATTAGAATTTTAGAACAAAGAATTTTTTATACGACCTGACAAAATCTCTAATCAGCTAATCAACTCAGAACACCTGCAAAAGTTTCCTGAGAATTTAATCTGTCAGTTTTGTTCTGGTGGTGCAGCACAATTACCTTTTCCACAATATTCAAAATTGTTGAGATGCGCCTGTAATATTGTAATAAACGTATTAGTAGTTACATAATTAAAGGAATTGTTATGGTGAACAGTAATGATGAATAAATGGTAGCAGCAGAGTATTGCTAATTAAATTAATATCACTGTCCACAATTTTATATGTAAGCTTTTTGGACAACGCATCATTATTTTACTGTAACATATTACACAATATCATCTATATTTAATGCAGCAATTCTGAACAAAAAGTATACATATTTAATAATAAGACAGGTCTTTGGAACTTTTATTGCACACATGAGACTTAAATTATTGTCAGCGAGTTATGGTGGCGTTTTGGCCCCAGTGTAAAAGGGCTGTTTTTACAGATACCACTGTGTTTTACCTATGTAGGCTAACTTAAAAATAGTCAGATAATGGTTGCCTCTTTTTAGTTGCCAGGGGTGAAAATGAGTCATCCTTAACATTTCTGGTGTTTTGGATTCACTACAGCTGGAGAATAATTAAATACAAAATAGGTTGTAGGCTCTACTGGGTGATTTTTTTTTTTTTTTTTTTTTTTTTTTTTTTTACTGAGTAGGCCTAACTATCATAATTTTCCCAGATAGTGTATAGATTTTTAGGCATTCGATTATCTCAAACAGCCTGAAGAATAGTGCATTTAGCTGACGTAAATGGGGGAAAAATCTCCCCGGGGGAGTATGCCCCTGGACACCCCTAGGTTTGGGCTAAGCCCCGAATGTTTACATCGTCTGGCTCCGCCCCTGCTGTCACTGACTAGATAAAATACATTTAAAATAATGTAGGCCACTTTTTACTGGAAACATAAGACATTTGGCATTATCAGGACCCACACATATTCCCCCATTCCATTATTATACATAATATTCAATAGTAGTTTAATGTAGTACTGACACTAAAATCTAAAAACTAGAATTTTTTCCGCACACAGAATTTTTCATTTTGGGTAAACTATCCACAATACATCTTGTCACTGTCCACGATACATATTGTTGCAATTTTGTATTGCGATATATTATAACACCCCTATGTGATAGACAATGAAAGGAGGGGATTCAGTGCTTACTCTTCGGTGTCCATTGAACAGAAACCGGAGTGGACTGGACCTCCTTCACCTTCTCCCATCCAGCTTGCCGGGTGGGCATCCACGCGTTCACCGCGCAGGAATACGAGCCCATGTCTGCGTCTCGAGTCTGAAGCATTCGCAGAACGAAGACGTTAGACTCTCTCCTGGTCACCGCCATGTCCCCGCTCTCCAGTCTCAGCCGGTAATCGTTCCCAGGGATCAGAGCTCCTTGCTCGTTCAGAGAGGCTATGGTGATCTTCTTCTGGGATACGTCTCCTGGCGTGTTAGTGGAGTGAGACCAGCTCACGGCCAGCCGGCCATCTCGGAGGTGGAGGAGGTCGAGCGCCTGACAGAGCAGTTCAGTGGGTTCACTGGGGGACTGGGGGATCACAGAGGCCGTGAGCGTCACCTTGAACTGCAGATCTGCGGGAGAGACAGGGAAACACAGAATAAGCCACAAAGACATTCGTCTACATCTAATGATCAAGTATGAACAATGTCACCTGATGAATTGCATAAAAATGTCTTTTCAGATATATTTCCCTCCCTTCAAACGTGCCATTGTTCAGATAGTCCCACCGCAAACCATTGCTCAAACAGCCAAAGCAAAGTTTTAAAGAGGGCATGAAACGTCTTTTCTTCACTATTGTGACGTATATCTGAGTGAAACGCTTCTTGCACAAGAAATACTCTCCAGATGTCGATGCAAGAGGGAGGAGAGGATATTTTGATGAAGGGTTTTTGAGGCACACGAATTTTAAACAATAATTATGTTTTAATGCCAAAAAATTGCCAGAACTATTTTACCAGTATTTTTGGAAAGTCTTGTTCACACATCTGTAAATGATAAATTACCGGAAGAGACTGAAAGGAGCTAGTGCTTCATTTGAGCCATCAATCAAAATCACCACTGAAGTCCCGACATTGCTTTTTTATTAAATAAAATAATATTTTTATTAATCAAGCATGCATTAAAATGATCAAACGTGTCAGTAAAGACATTTATGATGTCACTACAGATTTCTGTTTCCAATAAATGCTGTTCTTTTGAACTTTCTATTCACTAAAGAATCCTGTAAAAAATATGACTGTTTCCTCAGAAATATGACACAGCACAACTGTTGTCAGCATTGATAATAATCATAACTGTTTCTTGAGCATCAGATCATCATATTATACTGATTTCCGAAGGATCATGTGGACACGTGAAAATTCAGCTTTGATCACAGGAATAAATTACACTTTAGTATATATTCACATAGAAAACACCTGTTTTACACTAATTATATTTCAGTGTTTTTACAGTATTTTTGATCAAATAAATGCATAAATGAGCAGAAGAGACTACTTTCAAAAACATTAAAAAAAACTTACTGACTAAAAACTTTTGAAATTGAGTATATGCATGTAATTACTGCTGTTTACTATAATTGGTATATATTAATGTGTACAAATGTGTGACTACAGTGTGAAAAACATGCTTTGGTTATTTTTATTAGATTATGTTTTATTTCTTGTTTAATGAAACATTTTAAATCTAAACTTGTCTCCAAACAACTATTTGAATGGTAGAAATCACCCCTTTACTGCCATTTCACATACAAAATATGTTAAAGAATGAAAAACAGTGAGATATAATTGTTTTAGGTACAGGCTACATCACCCAGTCTGTGGTATGCTAGTCCAGATAGTTTTATTAGCTTTCCTCTGAGTAAGAAGGGAAGGGCAAGGGTGCACATTCTCTCCATTTACAGCTGTCATTGTTCAAGTTATGGTAATCACACACACACACACACACACACACACACACACACACACACACACACACCCTGGACCCAGCTGTTGTGTGCTTTGAGAAGAGACACCTGTTTGTATGTTTAAGGAAACACTTTATTTGATTCTCTATGGTAAGAACTGTTCTAATAAAGAAAGGACCTGAAGTGATAAAATTAGTCTCTGAACCAGTTCCTCTGCTTCTTATCTTACCCTGACCCACATCACACTGTATAACCTCCATACACTGGCTCTCGCACCGCGGTGTCCTCAGAAACACACCGTCACAACGATCAGAAGACCATACGAGCTCTGACTAACAGCTCTACGTTCAGAAGCACAACGTGGCAAAGCTTTGAATACCCTGAACATGGAAATTCCCCGAGCTGAATTCACAGCGCCGTTAGAATATGCAAAACACTGATTAACATTTAACGTTGAGGGAGACGAGACTTAAAGCTGCACGTTACGCAGAAATCCTTGACATGATTCTCCTCTCACCAGCGGCAGAACAAGCACGCAAGCAGCGGTTTGAAGACACACACACACACACACACACACACACACACACGACTTTTAAATGAGCTGTAATGTTTCACAGTGAGCCATTAGTATGAGACAGGAATATTCCTCAGAAACGAGGCTTTAATAGATTATGTCCCGTCATAATACAGTCAGGAAACATGTTTCTCTCTAAATTACGGTCCATTCGTGCAAAATCGCAGGGTCACGGCAGAAAATCTGTCAGTAAAATGTGCTGCTGGTCCTGTAGTGTTATTGACATTTTATTATTTAAATACAGTATTTGTGTGATCTAATGAGATAATTAGGGTATGACTCATACTATAATTAGTATACAAGTAATTCTCATTGAGTCTATTGGGTCATTGAGTCAACAATCTATTGGGAATCCCTGAAAATGATCCCAACAGGAGAAATGAAGGCATTTTGAAGCTCAGGAAACGTACTACTAATGTATTTGTTCCTGGGGTGTGACGCCTCCACATAACAAAGAAAGAATAATGGCAAATTTATGCTTATTAACTTTTATTAACTTTCCCTTGAAGCGCGAGCACATAACTAATCCTCATCTGTACTTCTACTGTGCTTGTGTACTAGCTTATTGTTTGCTCTTGTTTTCTGTGGTGTTCCTCATTTTAGGCTGCTTTGGATAAAAGCAATGAATACATGTAAATGTAACCATTGGAAACAGTCAAAATAGCTTAATAATACCTTGAAATATCCTCCGGTGTTCACTGTTTTGGCACAAGAGAAGGCCGCTTATAAAATGAGCTAAAGACAAACAGTTGATTAAACTGGTTGAACTTCAGTCAGCGCATCGGAAAATACACATTACCTTATGAAATATATAAAGTCTCAATGAAAACAAAAGATTGTGTCCATTTGTCAGCTATAATGTCCAGCCCTACTTTACATATGTTAAACAAGACATGTTTTGCTTCTCTTTCTGTCATGTGACACTGTAGAGCGTTATAAAGTGAAGTCTGTGAATGATTGACAGGCCTGACAGGGACAGATCATTATCATCACCTCGGCTGACACTGAACTATGATCACACATACAGAGGTAAACTACTCCAACTCCGGAGTGTGTGTTCATACTCAAGTGATGCGGAGTTACACTATCAGACAAAATCTTGGAATAATTATGATTCGTTTTAAATGTTTTTGAAAGAAGTCTCTTCTGCTCACGAAGGCTGTATTTATTTGATTAAAAAAATACAGCAAAACAGTGAAATATAATTACAATGTAAAACAGCTGTTTTCTATGTGAATATATAGTAAAGTGTAATTTATTCCTGTGATCAAAGCTGAATTTCCAGCATCATTACTCCAGTCTTCAGTGTCACATGATCCTTCAGAAATCACTCTAATATGATGATCAAGAAACAGTTATGATTATTATCAGTGTTGAAAACAGTTGTGCTGCTTCATATTTCTGTGGAAACTGATACCTTTTATTTTTCAGGATTCTTTGATGAATCGGATCAAATTAATTTATTTGAAATAGAATCTTTTGTAACATTATAAATGTCTTTACTGTCACTTGTGATCAATTTAATGCATTCTTGCAGAATAAAGGTGGGCTATTAAATGTTAAGCAGCACAACATTAATAACAATAATCATAACTGTTTCTTGGTCATCAAATCATCATATTAGAGTGATTTCTGAAGGATCATGTGACACTGAAGACTGGAGTAATGATGCTGAACATTCAGCTTTGATCACAAGAATAAATTACACTTTACTGTATATTCACATAGAAAAATAATAAATGCATCTTTGGTGAGCAGAAGAAACTGTTTTCAAAAACATTAAAAATCGTAATTATTCGCAGCTTTTGACCGGTAGTGTATGTAAACGGTCTTGTATCTGCATGATGACACACAGCTTTCTCAAACACAGTCCCCGAGATCTGCTCATGAAGAGTGTGTGTGAGACTGAGATGGAGCAGCAGAGACTCTGTTTGCCTAGTAAACACACACACACACACACACACACACACACACACACGTCTGGAGGCCGGTGAGAGGGTCAGGAGCCGAGAGAACATCAGGGACAACGGCAAACAAAACACACTCCATCACCCACACACACACCACTGTTAAAACTGCACATCTACTATTATTACATAGTTTAGAGGTGATGAGGGTAAAGTACATTACATTATGCATTTGGCATTTCAAGGTACACATTTACATTCTTATCAGTTCTTGCTTTCTCTGAGAATCGAACCCATGACCTTGGCGTTGCAAGCGCCAACACTCTACTGTTTGAGCTACGGGGGAAAAAAAGTAAAAAAAAAAAAAAAGAGGCAAGTAAAAGAAAAGGTACGGTAGAGTATGCAGTGGGAGAAAGTGTGCTCGTCTGGAAGTGTTTGGGACTTTCTGTTCCCTGAGGGAGTTTCTGGTCCTGTGAGATAAAACTGAACGCAAGTGATTCCTTAAGCCAGCAACTAGCATCTAAAGTGTTCTCTCAGTTTTCCATGCATGTCGTGTTATCAGTGAAGTATATCTGGCCAAATCCAAGATGCTGTGATCAACACGCCAGAAGAATGTGCTCGTGATAATGAATGGGAATAAATCAGAGAAACGTGACAGATACAGAACAAAACATCACATTTATTATATATATATTATATTATATATACTGTATTTAGTATGACCTCAGAAGACTTGGCTACGAGTATGGTCGGCTTTAATGGTACTTTACTTTAACTCGACTCTTTGGTGCAATATACTGGACATCCTTAGACAATCTGACTTTGAATATGTTCAGTCATTGCCAATATCTGTAGGCATCCTTATGAAGATAAAATGAGCACATTTACTGAAGCGAGAGCCTCATGAAAGAGCTCGGATAGGCAGGAGGGCTTTAATAAAAGGTCACAGCTACAGTCTAGAAATCCCTTAGACTTCAGGATCATTGTTCATAATGCTTCATAATAACAGGGACTCAGAAAGCAGCATTGTCTCCTGGCTGATGTCTACAGGCAATCATTTCTCTTACAAATCCCAGCATACAATAAAAAGAGTTAAAGCAGCAGTTTGTGTAACCCAGACAACTATTATAATCTCAGTCTCAGACGGCGAATCTAGCGTACGCTCACTGACTGTCTAATGCTTATTACACACATCGCAGAGAGCAAAGATCTGAGTTTTATGTTTTTAATTAGAAACTACAGAATGGTTTTGAAGGTCTCATGCTGAAATTGAGTGAGGTTGTGTTGTGTGTCTCTTCCAGCATACTCTATTTTAGAGGAAGTATCTAATGTCTGATAATACAAGGAAATAAAGTCATAATTTAGAGCAGCAAATGTGTAAATGTAAATAGTGAGAAGGTTTTAGTGGTGGCGTCGAACATTGAGAAGCTCAGTTTGATCCTGAACCTTTTGAACAGTTAAAACTACAACTATAACCATCACAGCTAGTCTTTACTGGCTTTCAGGATTAATATTTGTTTGATATTTAATATGGAATGGATTTATTTTTATATTGTGTTTACCTACAAAGCAGACAGCTCGAGTTTGCTTTTATAAAGCTAGAAACACTTTAAATCTCATATTATTCCATCTATTACTGAGGATGAATACCCATAATGCCTTGCACTTGCATGGTTTAATTTTGTGTGTTTGGTCCAAACATGGGCAATTATGAGGATGTGTAGATTTACAGGATTAAGGGTTAAAACATCTATTTAGTGTTTTGATGGTATTTTATCTTTAAAAAAAATGTTGATATGAAATGTTACAAATGTTGGTAAAAAGTATGATTACTGTTACTTTTTGGCTAGGTTTGTTCAATTCCCTGAATGTACTCGACTACCAACTGCTAAAATGTTTTCTTGTGAGCCGTACAGTTGTTCTGTAAAGTTAGATTATTAGAAATTTAACCCCATCTTTTTAACTTAATGTCTTGAAGTCCCCCTGTGGTGAAAATCCAGCTTTTAATGTTGTTTATATGTCTATGTGGTGTTTTTAATAATGCGTTTAAGACAAACCATGTGTAAATTCATAAGTCGACAGCATTGCTGAGTATTTTCTGCTTAAAACTGCAGTGAACCAAAGACAGTCTCAAAAACATGGTTTGAAATCGCTGGTGTTTCTGACGTCACAAACTACCTTGTAACCAATCAGATCAACGTGTGATCGTCAACGAGTGGATCTCTGAGCTGAGTGAGTGAGTGGAGGCGGGGTTCATTTGCATATTCATAGAACCGCGCATACTAAATGAGGCAAGGGTGTCGAGTTACATTCAAGATATTTTAAAGCATGAAGAATTCTTTTTTACAAGGAAAAAAAAAATAAATAGTAATTTTGGTGATCCACGATGAGTTTTAAGGGATAAAATGATTGACTACAGGGGGACTTTAAGAACCAAGGCCACTATATTTTTATTTTTTTGCTATTTCTTTCTGGAAATGTCGTCACATCAACAATGGAGTACAATCATATTTCGTGATAGCACTGCACATTACGCAGTGCTATCGCACAGAGGCTTTATAAAACACTATAATACTAGCTTAATTTAAACACAGAACCTGATAATCATGTCGCAGGCGAAGACTCATCAGTTTCCCAATGTTTCATTGATCAAGTCCCATAATCGTAGTCACAATATACACTAGCCCTGAGAAGAGAGAGAGACGGGCCTCACCTGTGGGCGTAACCACGACCTTCCCCATCGTCTCAGACTTCTCCTGAATCTTCCTCCACCGTCTTCCCTCTTCTCCCTGCCTCACCCACTCCTGGGCCGAACACACGTACTCCGCTTGGTCTGACGGCTTCGCACTCTTCAGGACCAGTCCGTAAAACCCCCCTCCTCGAAGGTCCAAGCGAAGCCCCCCGTCTGTGTAACGCTGAGTGTAGTTGCTGCCCACTGTGATCTTATCATCCGGCCCGAAGGTCATGATGTCCTCCAGCGGGCCGGTGCCGGTTCTCCGGAGGGCCCAGGACACCGAGAGGAAGGTGTGCTCTGTGAAGCCCCGGGTCGTGTTGCACCGAAGCTCCACGGATTCTCCCTCGGACACCGCGGACTTGGGGATGGCTGGAGAAACCTTCAGACTGTCCCCGATCACTGGACACAACAGAGGACACTTTAAAAGGTGCATTGCTTAATATTTAGGAGGATCTATTGACAAAAATGCAATATCATATACATAACTATGTCAGTGGTGTATAAAGACCTTACTAAATGAACCGTTATGTTTTTATTAGCTTAGAATGAGCCATTTCTATCTACACACACCACGGGTCTCCTTACATCGACATGTTTCTACGGTGGCCCTAAAGGGACAGACGAGTTTCGTCATTGTTGTTCTTCCAGCAGAGAAGCTTTAGCTAAAGTCAGCGAATAAAACACTGACATGATGATGAACACGTAACAATAATATATCGTTTTACTGAATAATTAAGTAAACTAATTTCTTAATTTATCTTTGTAAAGAAACCTCATTGCTTAACTGGCTACTCTCTGCGGTCTCAGACGACGACATCACTTCCTGTCGGGGGTGCAATTTCGTAACTAGATGCTGCTACAAATTACACACAGCACCTTTAAAGCAGCCGGGGGAGGAGATGTGCGTTTTTACAGGTGAAGTGTGTGATTTCCACATCACCAGACTTGCACAAATATTCAAATCAGCACTGTAATCAACTCCTTTCAGGCCTAACTAAACATCTTCAAGAAAATTATCAGAAATAATAAATTTATTGCATTTATTGCAGAAACAAATACTTTAATTCTGAAGCTCCTAAACTCATCATCACATGAACAACAGAAAGAGACTCGTTTCCTCACACTTTCGACTCAAGTTTATATTGTTCTGCTTAACTGTGGTTACTAGCGGCTCACAGCACAGGCTAAAAGAGCTGCTAAGAGCCGGTTAGCGTTTGACCTTTGACCTCTCTCACGCTCTATGTCTGTCAGTGTCAGTCTCTTTTAGTTAAAGTTTTAGGGAAATTCCTGATGGTGACGCGTCCTTAACCCTCTTGTCCATGTCTAAATCTACAAATGAAAGGGGACGTTCACTTAGACGAGAACATTATGTCATTTACTGACTAATCATCGCACAAGGCTATCAAGTGGCTTCAGGATGTAGAAGTTAATATTGACTACTTTTATTGTACTATTACAGCGTAAAACTGTTGTTATAGAAAAAGAGCTGCTTGAAGATTCCTCAATTTACATATTTTGTGTTACACAGACAAAATAACAGCATATCGGTTTAGAGGCTCCAAAATACAGCAAAGTGAGTGAATAAATGAAGATTTGTTATATTTTATTTTGGATGAACTATGTTATCAAGAATAAAAAAAAGACTCTGTTTGAATTAACAGATGTGTTTTATCCCTGTGCTGTTAGTTCTCTCTGTCGGTGTGGATTAGTTCATCTTGTCCATCTCCAGAAATGGAAAGGAGTGATAAAATCAGCACATCTTATAAAAAGCGTCAGAGCTCGACACACTTTCACTCTATTCAGCCGAACAAAGAACAAGTGTTTGTATTTCTGTGGCTCTTCAAGCCTCACAGCGGATCACATTCCTCTACACTTCGAGTTTAAACATGTAAAGCCTACTGTATCTGATACGCTACAGGCTCTACATGATCAAAACTGTTGAAGAACCTGTCGTCTCAACTTCATCTGTTCATCTTCAGCTCTCTTTTTCTATTTGAATATTTAACATTGAAAAAATGTAGTTCATGAGATCAAATTTAATGGAATTTACAGAATAGGCAAATATCAGTAATTTCAAACTTCTGTATCACATTCGATACGCACATTTCTAAGGCGTCTAAATGATAAAAAGCTGTCGTCCTCCAGTCCTTCTGTCTCTGACTGATAGCTCACACTGTTTTATCCAGTAAAAGTCTCTCAGTATAATTGAACAAACGTCCTCACGTGTCTTTCTGTGTCAAATCTGCTCTGATTTTATCAAGGAAACGCTAGAATAACTTTGATATTGTTAGTAATATTTCAAGATGAACACTTACTGGACTGAAGCAGCTTCACTTGATTATCAATCATCATTTATTAGAAAAATCATGAGTGTCAAATCTGATCATCAGGCTTTTGAGGAAGTTTTATTTCTTCATCTCTCAATCATTACTGTATTGCATTGCATTGTTTTAAAACTACAGAGCTTTGATCATAAAACTAAGCATTAAATATCATATTACTAACACATTATTGGCAGATATAGAGTGATGACTGATATTTAAGTGATTGTATGTCAGTATCTGCTGAACTGTTACATAGATCTTATTGATTTGAATGACACGCAACTAGGGTTGAAATGGGGCTGAACATTTCCAAAAAATCCTGGAAAGGTTTCTGGAAACTTTGCAACCCGACTGCATAAGACTTTTATCTTACTTTTTATCCATATAAACAGGTTTATCAGTGTCTGCACCAAATTGCATATTGTTGCTCAGTTTTGGCCTCTAAATAAAACTGAGCTGTTTTTTCCCTCTATATTCTCACTATATATTATATGATATGACCCATAAAAGCCTGATGTTCCTATGTACCAACTATGACACTCAAACACATATGCAAACATATGTTTGTTTAAGGGTTCAATAAAAATAAAATGATTACTTGTAAATAAACTGCACTTTGGTTTTTTAAAACTTGCCTTCGGTGGACTAGTCATTTCAGCTTTCTACTTTTATCATCTCAGTTTTTCATTTATGCTAGCCGCTGTGATACTAATATTTATCCTGTTCACAAAAGCACAGGTTTTGGCAGCACGACCACTTCTGAGTTATTAACTGATAATCTCCAAATGCCAAAATAGCAGTCAATATACAAGTGTATCAATTTTCTCTTTGTATATTCTAAAGTCGTTGTAACATTTTTATTATAAATAAATAAATGATTTCAGTTTGGTCTGGCAGATGGAGTGGGACTGTTGAAGTCTTACTTCCAGATGGAACATAATATGAATAAATGAACCTGCTTTTCTAGTCTCACACAAGCTTAAAAGGGGCGTTCGCACCGGGTAGTTTTAGGAACTCAGTTACAGGAACTCAGTTACAGGAACTCGCCACCAGGTGATTCCCCGAGAACTAATGGTTCCCTTAGGAACATTTTCCTGGTTTCGTTCGCACCGGCAGTATGAACTCTGAAGTGATGTAAGACACACTTGTTGTTGTGACTTTTATTGTGACGGCGGTGAGAACGCCAGAGCCTGAGCTCACAGTGCTCACATTCTCCTGTTCATTAGTTTACGATCTGTCTAACAGTCCTGTCGAATACAATATTAGATAGAACTGTTATATATAGAAAGTAGACAGTAAATGAAAAGCTATTAGCGTATGCTGTGTGGTTGATGTTCTCGCTAGCTGAGCAGAAATACATAATCATGTTTCTCTTGGTCTCCTCAGAGTTGTGTTGGATTTTCTCCTCAGCGTAAAGTTTAAGAGGTCCATCTATCACTGTTTTACATGTTCGTAGAGTTAGTTTGTGGAGTAAATATATAGGCTATAATCTGTGTGTTTACACAGCTATTTTAAAAACGACAGTGCTGGTGTTTCGTGTGTGTTCAGCCAATCAGCGAACACTAACGTCATCGTAGTTCCTATAGTGCTGGTTTACACCGACTCTGAAGCTGTAGTTAAATTAGTAAAAAGGAGTTCCTAGAACTGAAATGTTTCCTAGTTCCTGCGGTGCGAACACGCCCAAAAACGGGAACTTCCGTCAATAACTCTAGGAACTATGAAAAGGTTCCTCCGGTGCGAAAGCCCCCATACAGGCCTATAGAATGGTGCCAAAAACCAATAAGGAAAAATACTGTAAATAATAAGTCAGCTCTTAAATGCAGTGGTGTGTGGTAAATGCAGTGGTGTGTGGTAAATGCAGTGGTGTGTGGTAAATGCAGTGGTGTGTGGTAAATGCAGTGGTGTGTGGTAAATGCAGTGGTGTGTGGTAAATGCAGTGGTGTGTGGTAAATGCAGTGGTGTGTGGTAAATGCAGTGGTGTGTGGTGAACGCTTGACTCACCCTTGAGCTCCACATCGGCCTCGTAGTTCCCGCTGATGATGAAGTCTGTGCTCGGGGTGCTGCAGCGATACACACCGCTGTCGGTCGCTCGCACCTTCTTGAACCTGAGCTCCACTGAATCATCGCTCAGCTTCTTATAACTGATGTCACCGCTGATGACCCGGTCCTTCACTGTGGCGTCCATGAAGTTAGTGTCCAAGGAGGAGATGAGCTGGATAGGTTTATCATCGGTCAGGAGGGACCAATCGAAATCCTGTTCCCGGGGCCCCTGGTAATCGGACACATCGCAGCGGATGGAGACGGCCTGTCCCTCGACATGCACCAGAGGACCGACTTGCACCTTCACCACACGGCCCTCGCTGACCGCCACTGAGACGAGAACACACGAGATCACGTATACTGGGAAACACTGATGGACAACTGAGCAGTATCAGTGTGCTTCTACACATTATAGATTACAAGTATAGTCATCAGAACTATGATCTCAATGCAAGTGATCTACAAAGTCGCCACCCATGCAAAGCATCCTGGGATGGTTTTTAAACAATACTGTTTGTATGACAGACACTTTGCTTGTTTTTTTCCTTCACTGCCCTGTTCAGCTCATCTATTTATCTATTTAAAACAGTTTTTATTAGGTGAAAAAAAATATTTAGGCACAATGTATGTTTGTATAGAAAACTAAATTACAAGCATTTACCTTACACTTTATTATCTGTTAATTGTTTTAAATAAATTTGTCTTTGACAGTGGCATAAAAAAGACAGTGAAAAATCTATAAAGTAAACAGATTAGACGGCCACAATATATCGGTATCAGCCGATAATGTTCATTCTTAATGTTGTCGTTATCGACCTGATTAGAAAATGTGTCCACTAAAAAAGCCGATAAATAATGTATTATTTCCTTCAGCTGAGACACTTCAGATGTTCACCGTTCAACATGATGGATTTGAATTGCTTGAAATATGATTGGAATCACTTCAAAAAAGGAAAACACAGTTCATTGAAACATGTAGGCTAATGAGGACATTATAACTGTGTGCTTTGGACATTGCTTTTAATGTTGAGACTTTTCTTTTTGAAAATCAGGCTCTCAAAAATGATAAAAATAATTTGGATTTAGATTTATCGGCCAATATACTGGTTTTCGGCTTTCAAATATAAAGAATTATCGTATCGGCCAAAATGTTCATATTGGTGCATCCCTAATAAAAACTATTCCAAAGTGTCAAAGTGACATCTATGTTAAAAGAAACCACTTTACCATTTCTTTTACTCCAGATGTTTTTTTGTTACTCTGAATGTCACTTTGACTTTTAAAGTTTTCCATTTTTAGAAGGTATAAGCCTTCAGACCAAAAGACATATCACACAACCAAAGTCATTTAGGCCTGGGTTTATAGACAGGGCTTATATTAAACCAGGATTAGACCTTAGTTCAATTAGGACATTTAAGTAGCTTTTATAAATGCGCCTTAGAAAAAAAAACATTACTGGTGCATCTTGAGACAAAACAATGGCACTGACCTATTTTAAGATATATTGCTTTCAGTTAAACCAGCTCAAACATTCATTTCAGTCTGAGACTAGACTGTGAAACCAAAGGTTAAAGTCATAAAAACCAAATTCAGTCAGGTTTGTCCAAACCATGTCACTCAATAAACTAAGCAACCATGAAGACAGAAAGTGTGGTGATGTCAGAGGAAATGATCAGTCCCGAGTGCAGGATGAGTCATCAATATAGTTGCTCTGTTTTCCCATAAGAGAAACACTGTGCATTTTAAAGGCGTTTATCCGTACACTTCAAAGAGACGTGTCTGTTCATGGAAATGTTTATTGTAAATTACCATATTAGGTTCAAAGCACTGGAATAAAAACATGCAGTCGCAACTAAAGGTGAATATTAACATTTTATTGCGTTTGGGAATTAAGTGTTGTGAGACAATGACATAAGCATGGCAGAAGAAGACATTACACTGGAGAAAAACCCCACAGACGAACCAGAAGAAGAGAAGAACAGAGGGACAGAA